>QUSF01000008.1:13068800-13177602 GCA_003676055.1 Chloebia gouldiae | reverse complement strand
GTGTGAATTCCAAAGACCACACAGACAGCAGCTGCTGTGTGGTAACGTGGGGACTGAGGCAGCCCACCAGAGGCTGGGCTTTGCAGGGCTTGCAGGTGAAGGAAGCACTGTGAAAAGCTTGCTTTGAGAGTAGGGATAAGCACAGCTCTGAGAAAGGCATCAGTTCCTTGGATATTGTGCTGAGGCTGACCCTTCTCCTCTCCCTTCTCTGTCTCCTCCACCAGACTGGGCCTTACCAGGTCACTCCTGTTGGTGCCCTGTCCACCACGGTGACAATGCTCTGTGAGTAACAGCAGCACCATGGTGGGGAGACAGGCAGGGAAACACATGCCAGGATTCCATTAGGGGGAGAGGAGAGGAAAGGAAGAAAGTACCTTTAAGATTTATTCCAGGCTGTCCATTTGCTTCAGCCAGATCCTTGAAAAAATCAGTCTGGATGCAGTTTTGTACTCTGTGTATTAGGGGGACCCTGCTTGAGCGGGGAGGTTGGACCCGTTGACCCACTGAGGTCTCCTCCAACCTTACCCATTCTGTGATTATCTGAGGAAGAATGAATTACTTTTATTCTTCACACAGTCACAGGCAACACTTCTATAACAGGTATGTCTTCTTTTAGCCCATAAGTCACAAATTCAATGGACCAAATGCAACTCATCTTCAGAGTAGCCCTTGGGATGAATTTAGATTTGGCTTTATCACAAGTAGTGTCAGAAGAGAAATGAAAATTGTAAAACAAACTTCCTTTGTACCCTGCTTCACAAGTGAGTCTCATTTTACTCAGGGAACAGCAAAGACACAGGTTCCTAGTGTTCCTCACCTTAACATTGCTGATTTCTTCGCATGCTCAGTAAATGGCAACTTCAGACAAGCTGACAAGTTCAGACGAGCTCCATTCAGAGCTTTGGGAAGCACCAGGTTCCTGAGATACCTACCTGCCAAAGGGAGCACATGGTAAAGCCCCCAGCGTTTGGAGGAAGGCAGAAATGCAAAAGGCCAAGTGCTAATTCCTCCTTTTAGCACCCAGCTAAAACCAAATATATTTGCTGCTCCCAAGTACCTGTGTAAAACAAGTGCCATAAAAAGCCCTGCCTTTATGGAAAACTCATCTTTTAGATCACTAGACAAATAAAGACTGAATCCACCTGCCTCTCTGCTTGTTCCTGAACTGCTGCACCATTGATTTGCATTATTTCACTTCTCCTTCCAATGCTTCTCCTTTTGAAAGCAAATACAGGGGAAATCACAAAACCCATCTTCTTTGCAGGTATCGTACTGTCATTGGCCAAGGACTTTACCATGCCAAGTTCTGCTCCTCACTTTGTTCTTGTGGTTTACCAGCTGCTAGCTGGAGAAGGAGCTGCCTGCAAAGTCATTTTTCTGGTAGACTGTGGTCTGCAGTTAATCTAAAAGGCTTAACCTTGCTCTCATTGATCCAACTGAGGGACCAGCATTTCCCTCTAAAATTATAGTTCTATTCAGCAACACTAACCCAAAGAGCTGACTTGGAAGCTAAAGACACAACAGACTGACTATAGAGCCTGCTTGCAAAGGGCTGGATTTGCCAATCTATGCTAAAATGCAGTGGGCAACAATTTTCTGAGACAGACATGTCCAAAAAAGCTATTTTACCAGTTACAGACTAATCCTCAGCAGCAGCATCTGCTGACATGGTGTGAATGGAACCTTGCAAATTCCTTATCCCTGGGGTGAACATCAAACATCAGCAGAAGGACTGGGCGATGGTTAGCAGCAGCTACTAAAATTTTATCCTCTATTTTGGGGGGAAGAAAGAAGGATGAGTGAACTTATACAATGAAAGAGAGGAAAAAATCTTAATGCAAAGACTGGCAAGGCAGAAGCTGGTCAAAGGAGAGTAGGAAACTTACTGGGAGGTCAAGCCCACTGAAAAGCCTATGCTCTCCAAATAAGGCAGGCATTCAGAGTCCATAGCTTGTGAGGCACTTGGCCAAAGTGAGACATAGAAAACCCTACCACAAGACAGAAAAAAAAAGAAAAAAAGTCCATATCTCAGCAGAGCAGCACAGTTGGCTCAGAATGTACTGTTGAAGGAAAGGTCAGCAGACAGCCCTTGCTCAGTGATGACTGCTGAATATGAAGCGGGGGCAGCTAAAGAAGCAGCTAAGAGATTATTAGGGTGGCAGCAAACCCTTCCATCTGGGAGGGCACTGGACAGGGCATATATTTCCCTGTGTTCCCAAGGACACTGAAACCTAAAAGCAATTCTGAGAGGGGAAGAGACCAGTAAGTCTATCTGGATTCTCAATCACTTTCCAAATCCAGCTGATTCAGGTAAAGATCAGATCACAAACAGATTTCTGTGAAGTGCAACCTGGCTTTTGCAGGTCTCTCTTCTACTGATGTGCATGGAGAATACATTGCTGTGTGCTGGCTGCAGGTGGACTATCAGAATCCCACATGAATTCAGGATCCCTGACCCTCAGTTAACACAACTGGCACAACTCCACCAAATCTATTCAATGTGAAAATTCCCAGTCCTTTTATCCCCTTGTTTTCATTCTCCCCCACTCCAACATTCTAGGTGGAAAATACACTGTAAGGTTGCCCCTCAAGCCAGCAGGACTCCCTTGCCCACATCTGGCACATCAGGGGAAATTAATTTCAATGCAGCCAAATCCAAGGACAGACCACAAGCCACAGGTGCTCTTAATAAATGCAGAAGGCAAACACAACCCTGAGGTCCCTGATAACCCCAATCTGCAGGATTTTTGCCAGCCACACCACCAGTCTTTGCAGAATAAATTCTATGAATTCTGCCAAGGACAAGGATGTGAATACTCAATACACAAATCAGCAATCCCATCTCTTTTCTGTCTTCCCATTAAATATCTCAGTAGCATTTTTCTGAATCACTCAAAGAAGTTTTCAAAATTTTTTTCAATATACTGTATTCTAACAACTGGATTGAGAGTGGGTGTTTAGACTTTTGTCTTTTAAAAAAAAATCTGATTTCTGGGTGGTAAAAGAGAAAAGACTTAAATTTAAAATGTTTTGGAGATCCTATGGAAAAACTCTTTATATTTGTGTGTGGTCCTGCAGCTTTGTCAGTTGTCTGACATTTTAATTTCCTGTTCCTCTCTTATGGTGAGATTCTGATTTCCTCTCTCTCTTTCTCCTTTCTCCATTACAGAAACCTAACAAGCATCTCCAGTTCTGTCATCTGTTTCCTATTCACTTTTATAAATATTGAAACAAATAATTAATTTGGTGAACAGGCATGATGTAGCCTGGCTCATCTTCAGTCAATATATAACTTCTACCAGCCCTTTCCAGTCTTTCAATCTCTAATAGATATTAGCTCCTTTGCACAGGACTATTTGTGGTCTAACTCCTCAATGAAACTGGTCCAGCTTTAAATGCTCCAAGGTTTTTGCATTAGAAGCAGCCATTCTGAGTACTGTGTGTCCCCACAAAATGTTGTGCCAAACACTTACAAATTAGTCTTTATAAACTTTTTCTATTTAGACAACATAAAATATGAAAGAATCTACCCAAGAGTCTGATAAGACAGCCATGCTAGCAATGCACACTCTGTCCTCAGTGATTAAGTACACCCTCTGGCAGCAGGACTAGGATGTTACTGAGAGGAGAAAGATTTGGTGCAGATTTAAAGCAGCCCAAGCTGTTCAAACTGGTATCACCCAATGCCTGTCTGCTCCTGTTCCAAATGCCAATGCAATTTCCTGTGTACTGAGAATTTCAACCTGGGAGATTCCTTCTGAATGTCCAGCTGCCATTTCCACAGAGCAGAGATTATCGTTTTCTTCTCTGGTTGGCTATGGCTTGTGTCAGTGTGATGCTAAACTGTGACAGAGTTGTTCAGTGTCCATGCAACAAGTGCAAGCCCTAGCACAGTACCCAGAAGTACTCCTACTGCTTGCTGCAGGATCATACTTGTCCTCAATGTCATTTTAATAGATTTCCATTTTTCTTCACCCCTCTGAAATGCTAAATCCTGTCTCTCAATCTACCAGAAAAGATTTTTCTGTGAAAAATCATACTAACCCTTGCTAGTCAGATATATTACATTTTTTTTAAATCTCCACTGTGTTGCAAAATACCAAAATCCCTGGAGGATTTTAGACTTAATCCTCTATGTCCAAACTTGAGGAGAAATTATGGCAGCTCCAGGAGTACTCAGCATGGATGAGGACTCCCCTCAAGTTGGTGACAGGGAACAGGGTGTGCTGGAAGAGGATGAAGAGGCAGCTCAGACCCCAGCTGTCCTTTTGGCAGTCAGTCCATCCAGACTCGCACCAAAACTCACTCCCTTGGACCTGGGGACCTGCTCTGTCCCCAGGTGCCAGCAGGCATTGTGTCCCTTCTCTCCTTCTACAAGCAGCCATGTGGACAAGCCAGACTAAGTCAGGCGCTCACCTTTATCTCAGTGGCCACCAAGGAGCTCAGCAAACCTTGCCCAGACCAACTTTTCTCTCCTCAGACTCTGAATTCACTTTCTGGATGTTTTCTCAGATGAACATCCTGTAACGTTTCCTTGGGGCTTAACAAAACACTTTCCAATGCATTTTTCCATATCACCACACTCTGCCCCAGAGATGTCCCTCAGGAATATATATGGTGAGGTTACACATTCCTAGTCCTCACTGGGAATGGGACTGCATAACAACATTCCAATTATTTTAGGTTATGGAAAAAGTAATCAAGTATTTCAGTCACCACTAAAATGTCATCATTTTATGCATTTCACAAAGAATTCTCTCATTAGGCTAGATAGGCCTGGAGAGACTCCAGCCTCTGTGGGTTGCACGCATTCCCCCATTCTGTTCGGAAATTAAAAGCCTTACTCTGTTTTTCAAGGAAGCCAAGTCACTGGGCGCCCTGCTACTGACCCAAAACTTGATGGCAACACACCTGATTTCTCTTACAAACTGATCTGGCCTTTTCTGAATTTGTTCCTCACACAGCTGTGTGCACAGCATTTTCGTCATATGCTTTGTTAAAAATAATATTTACACATGAAGAAAAAGAAAGCCCATCATAATAACAACATCAGCAACCACTTGAGAAATATTAATGAGTGCTACCAACAGCACAGCCATTCAATGGCACTGAATAAAGACAGCAAGTCTATAAGGCCATTAATATCCCAATTTTTAATTTAACTAAATATTTTTATTATCATTTTGGCACAATGATGCAACAATACAGCAGCATTATACAACCATTTTAGCATCAGCAAGAAAGTTCAGTGAGCAAGAGTGTGTTAGCAACACAGACTTCACGAATGCAAGTAATTCTCACTGTAGGAGAGAGGTAAAGTGTTTCCTTACCTCTCTTCCACATCACCAGAGAGTGACTGAACCTGGGACTGGGCACTGGACAAGCACATGAAAGTATGGCTCTAAACCCATATGTCCTAGAAATACAGCTGTAGGGCTTCAACACCT
Organism: Chloebia gouldiae; assembly: GCA_003676055.1. Taxonomy (NCBI): domain Eukaryota; kingdom Metazoa; phylum Chordata; class Aves; order Passeriformes; family Passeridae; genus Chloebia; species Chloebia gouldiae. The sequence goes on along the minus strand of QUSF01000008.1, from coordinate 13,172,155 downwards.
GCTAGAAATCCAGTGGCATGGCAGAGATAAAGAGTAAGAAATGTCTGCATTGAGAAATACAATTGTTGCTTTAATGTGAGCTCCTACTTCACTGGATTTTATGTAGCAAAAGGCATCTCCTGCTAATTTACTGCAAAGCTTCTCATATTCGGCAGGAGCTTTATAAAATATCTTTCTTCAAAACCAGGAAAGTTGAAGAGAAAATCTATTCCAGGTACAAGCAGAGCATGTGTTCTACATAACCTGAAGGGCCAGGGTAGGGAGTGACCCTGATTGCATCTTAGTAGAAAATATCATAATTTCTTTTGAAATGCCATGGATTTCTTTTGAAAATACATACATATTGTTGGGACAACACACACTGAACACTGAAGTTCCTCTTCACAATGGATAAATATAAGCAGTATTTTTTAGTGCAGTCTTGGTGCTTTGTTCCAGTGAGCCCACAATGACAAGAGAAAGTATCAGATATTGCATCCAGTCCTACAGAATCCTCTCATATGAGCAAATCTCATTGCACTAGCAGGTCACACTCCCATGCATAATTCCCACAAGAAAAGGTGTATAATTGAGAGCAGTTTCTGAGCCCCTCTAGAATTGCCTTTGGTGGGGAGGAGAGGAGGGAAGAAATTGTGAATTATTCACAATTTTCACTTTATCCCTAATCCTTTAATTCTGTCATTCTGAGGGTAGAGACTTTTGCTTAATGGCAGTGCCAGAAACAACAAGCTAGAATTGCATGTTTATGAAATGGGGCCTTAGTTACTTATTAGGATCAACTGAGCTTGAATTAATGTTGGCTCACTTTCAAGAGCACTGAGTGGACTGAATAAGCATCACAGTTTTAAAGCTCATTAATGGTTGTTTGTTGTATATATTTAACACACTAGAAACATCAAGCACATTAGACTATAGTTTTCTTGTAAACATACAATATGGCTAATACAGAATTACATTCTTTGGACTTGTAGCTCTACTTACACCCGTAGATGAATAGATGAATGTAATCCTGAATTTAATAGGACACGTTATGGTCCCAAATCTGAGTTTGGCTGAGACACATCACTGTGTTATCAACTGTGCTTTTATCTCAGAAGATAAGTGCATATATTACAGGTGATCAGGCAAAACAGGGAAAAAGTAGAGTGTATGTAGAAAGGCAGGTGTAATGCAAGTGGAAAAGAATCCAGGCTACATAAAGAGAGTAGCTGACACTGTAGATAGCATGGGATGGGAAGATGAAAAATTACTGCTGAAGGCTACTGAATACCAAAAATAAGTCCACATTTTGAACTGATGAAAATGCAAGATACTTGCTCTAGATGACCCGTATGTGATCTGAAACATGGGATGGACAACCATGCACACAGTTTTAATATATTTTGCACGTGAATTCTTAAAGTACTTAGATTTTTATTTTGAGGTTGTTTGTTGTTGTTGTTGTTGTTTTAGATGTGTAAAGGTCAAAAATACCTAAGTTTGCCTGAGACCACAGTTGCATTTCTGCAGATTTAGCCGTGCAAGGGATACTTACATAGAGGCCAATGTGTCAGATATCACTGACCACAAGAAATCAAGTTTAGCTCCACTAATTTTCTGTTTCAAATCAGGAGTAAGCTTTGAAAGCAAATGCCACCATCATCACACTTACCATCCTCTAGTTTGCATTTAAAAGAGCCTCAGGGCTCACAAGCTGGGTTATGAAACTAAACTGGAAGATCCATTCCAGGGGTGCATCTACTGCACTGTGACCAGTTATGAGGATGAGCTGCCAGGACTGGATTGGAAACAGCTCAAGACAGGGCACCTGGAATGTTCTCCTTTCAGGAAGCAGCTCCCCAGCACCAATTGCTCAGCTCACACAAACAGAATGTTGGAGCAGAGAGAGGGAACACAAAGTGTGACCTGTCAAGTTAATCCTCTGATTTTAAGGCCAGTCCTAAAATCTGTGTCCTTGACACATGAACCAAGCCCCTCCTGAGCTCATTTCATCCCTATTGAAGGACAGTAGTTTACCAAATCAGACCACAAAAGAAAAATCAATTTGAAATTATGGTCCCAAGGCTAACCATGCTTCTGAAAATAAAAGCTAAACAAACTCAGAGATTTGACTGAAAACAATGGCACTAGCAACAGCACAAGGCAATAATAATAAAATAAACATTACAGGATATGATTTTTCATCAAAATATTCACAACAATTTAAAGCACTAATCTTGTCTGAGCACAAAGGTTTTGCTTGGTCGGTTGGTTTTTGTGGGGTTTTTTTTTGTTTGGTCAAACTTTTTGTTGGGGTTTTGGTTTTTTTTTCCCTTTTTGGTTTTTTTTTGTTTTGGGTTTTTTTTGTTGTTGGTTTTTTTTTTCCTTGTTTTTTTTTGGTTTTTTTTGGGGTGGCGGGGAAGAAGTCCCATTCTTTCATCCCTAAATTAAAGGTAAGTAAGGCTGGACTTACCTTAAGATGAGACACATGCAGAATTAATGTAGTCCATACAGGACACCCTGTCATGCATACTCTTGACTATTTTCTACCAGAAGAAGAGAAAATTCTGCCTATTCTAGGCTGCATGGCCAGAAGCTTCAGGGAAGGAAGTGTCATCTTCCTCCTCTTCTGGAAAGAAGGGAAACCTGCTTTCAAAGATTGTTTCATTAGCAAAGGCTTTCAGTCAGCATCAGAATCAGAAAAGGAGAATAAAAACCTAGTTTAAAACATCAAATAGATTTACTCCTATACTATACAAAACACTGATAGGCAATGAAAATCAGAAATCTGTGGTACCTTCCCAAACACAAGTAGTTGTATTAGGATTTGAAGGCTGTGCTCTCCCATTTTTCAGCTCAAAGAATTTTCTTTTCTTCAAAGAAAACAAAAGCTTCTTGTTCTCCCTGCTATTCTGCTGCATGTGTCAGAACTATCACCTGAAGAGAGCTGCAGAATGAAAACATTGAGAAGAATGGGAAAATGGGAAAAGCATACATCAAATTATAAGTATGAAAGAATATAGTAGCTTTTAAACTAAAGCAGGTTTATCAAAGCAAGAAAAAACAAAGGTTGCTAAAAAATCTGAAAAAGGTGATTTGGGTTGTTTTATGCAACCAAAAAAAACCAAAAAAAAAAACCATCATTCAGATTTCTCATCAATTAAGAGACATGATGACAACAAAACCTAAGTCCATGCAGAAGATTGCACAGAACAATAAAAAAAAGGCAAACATCACCATCCTGAAAATCATTTAGAGACCTAAGGCTTTTTGGAATCAGAGTGGATGACTTATCCACTCTGCAACATCTGAATAAAGAAGCAGATTTCTTGTGGTTAAAGGGTTTCAGAAAGGATTTGTCAGAACCAGCATCATCTTGCAATCCCCTATAACACTGATTTCTTCATAAACTCAATTTGAATCCCTCGTGGTTCTGGCAGTAATAAATCACTGCAGTTTAAAAGAAGGTCATGTACACATTTTCATATTTCATACACAATCCTGTTGCACAAAACAAATTATCTGAGGTAATTTGCTTGAGGGTTGTAAAGTCATCAGTTCACTTTGGATTGACTTTAATACGTCTCCATGGAATACTCTCATCCTTCTCTCCTTCAGAAGGACTCTGTGCACGCATTTATTCCCTAACTACTTTCAGTAAGGCCCAAAACTCATCCAAAATTTCACAGACCACAAAACTTTCTCTTACAGGCAAGCATTTTACATGAGATCACAGAGTTCTCCTCACTGCTGACTCTTAAGTGGCATCTCCAGGTAGCTCAGCTACCCATGTAGTTTGTGAGGACACAAAAATACCTGGGAGTAAGATACAAATGCCTAGTACCTGCACCTAGTAGGTATCCTCTGATCTCCAGTATTACCCCCTGGGAGCTTTCACCCCACTGCTTCAGTGTGATACAGCCCAGCAAACCCAGCCCTTGGGTGCTCAAAAAGGCTGCTCAGGTTATTATTGCTTTATGAGACCAGCACAAGGCAGAGTAACAGGAAACAGCATGCAAGAACCTCACAGTCTCAAAGTGACCAGGTTATGATCAGCAGGGCTCCTGTTGGACAAGAGTGAAGAGTTTCAGCTGTATCAGACCTGGCTCCATGCTAAGCCAGTCCAATACTTTTGCTCCCCTCGTGCCCTAGGGAATCTCTGCTATTCTGGTTTTCCCATCAGCCGTGGCACGTCAGTGCTTTGTTAGGGAGAGCTGTGGGTGGTACTGCACACACAGAAATGATGTCTGCTGTTGTAAGGCAGCCACACAGGATCACTCCAGCACAGGGCCTGAACGAGAGCGTTCTGTCCCTGAAGAATTTTCATTCCTTTTTGAGTTAAGTTTTAGCTTTTGATCTCCAGGTTCTGTAATTTTTAATCAGAGGAAATTGCTCTGCATCTTGCCATGTACTAATAATTTTGTACAATCTCTTACAATTACTACTGGTTTTGTTTGGAAATATGGTGCATTTACTAATTTATTTATAAATTATCATCTAATACATAATATAAAATAAAAACCAAATTTCTGGATTTCAGGAGCTTTTTTTTTTTGGTATTATAATATAAACACCTCTTACATTTTTATTACTTTTTTAGACCCACAAGAAAATCAAACTCAAAACAATACCATAAATTAACACCAGCACATAGGATAGGTACTCTTTTAAAACAGAGGTTTGGATTTCATAATTTAAGTGCCTTTTTTGGTTTTGCCAGACCAAAATACTTTACATGCTACTAACTTGAGCTATAACTTTTATTGTGGTTGAAATCCTGACCCCTCCTTAGAGCAAAACTGTCACGGTCCATGCTATAAACCCCAGAGCTAACAAGAGATTAGGGGCCAAGGGGGTTGCTCCAGACCCCATTTTCATGCTCCAGAGAGGAGTTATTGTGCTATTTCTGCTACTGCTGTCTCCTCGCTTCACACATGGTCGAGAACCCTCCCTGCTCCCACTCTCTCACGCCTCCAGCCAGTCAACAACTTGTAATAAAAAGCTGATGCCAAAAATTGGAATCATAACCATATATTGAAACACTCCTCTGAAGTGCTTACATCCCCAAACCCATATGGACCCAGCAAAGGATGTCAGAGGGAGAGAGAGGGGAGAAGAGAGAGACGAGAGCGTCTAGCTGAGAAGCACGTGGATTCATGCTAGCAGCAGCCCAGCAAGCTGCTGGAACAGATTTACCACTAAAGCTGTTAAGCAATGACTGACTTCTTCCAATTATTGATTTTGCAAACAATAATCAGGTTAAAATTAGTCATCTGGATATAAAACTTTGCTTGAAGGATAGGGAGTGCTGTCCTGTGGGAGAAAGGGAAGAGGGAACACTCAGAAAGGGGAGACATGAGAAAGAATCCTAGAGGTGGGAAATGTGTTTTGCATCAGGGCAGAGCTGCAGGACACCACACAGCACACTTTCAGCTCACTCTCTCACCTCAGGGACTGCCAAATGCCACTGTGGTGACAGCAGGGATGAGATGGATGCCAGAGTATGAGGTCTGGGGACATGTGCACATAAAAGAGGGAGAGAAAGAGACACACAGAGATGGAAATTTAAAGGCAGACATTAAAGTCTCAAACATATACTCCTGTTTTGCATGACTTTTCCTACTCTAGTCTCAGTTTGCAATTACAGACCAAAATTAACTACCTACTTTACCATCTGCACATTTATTTCTTTAGATTTAACCACTGCACTGCAAGCAGACCAGTCTGTTTTAAGAAATATAGCATCACTGAGAGCTGATGGATCAAGAAACAGAGGTACAAAGCGTATGGGATTATATTTTCAAAAGCAAGGTGGGGAGGTCCTGACTCTGGGGTGACCATCTAGTTTATCACAAACCAGACACTTTTTTTTCAAAACTTTGGTTTTGGTGACTGTAGCCAAATAACAAGAGAGAAAACTGGAGCCTGAGCACAAATTTCTGGCTCCTATCCTTTTCTTAGACCACCATGCTGGATTACCACCACTGCTAACAGCACTTCCACTGAGAATTGGCAGCTGGGCCCCCTGACAAAATATGGAGATACACTGATGGGCTTTGAGCTGAAAATACTGAAGTATTTGCTCCATTTAATAAAGAAAAGCATCTAAATCTTTTAAGTTGGAAGTTCTACTGGGAAATAAGCAATAGCAATTGCTGTGTTCCAAATGTCAAGACTTCCAACCTTCTATAAATCGTAGGCAGGGCTCAAGCACAAGGGGGAGAATTCCCAGCACAATCCTGCACACTGCACACAGCACAGTTCTGGAAAAGGATGGCATTGAGCAACTGCATTATCCATACAGTTTTCCAGCCTTTTCACATGCCCAAAGACAAAAAAGCCCACCCCAGGAAAGGAAGAGATTTTACTTAGCATAGTAAAAATCAAGATACAAATTATGGGGAATACTTGTGCAAGAATTCAGCTTCCTACAGCCTTGGAAGTATGACTGACTAGGAAACAATAATAGTAGCTGTTCAGAGATTGCACCACTCCTCCTAATAACTCTGTGTTTCTTTCAGTCTGCATGATTCTGTATAATTTTGAAGCCTATTAGAGGTGAAGGAAGTGAGGGCACTGACTATAAAACACAAAGGTCAAGACACAACCCCTTCCCCGGGAAGTCCCTCCACTGCAGATTAATAGCTGTTTTGACAGTTTAACAATTAAAACATTACTCTAACTGTGCTCTGATTTTACACATCTTCTCAGCATTATGGAGTACTGCATCCTGGACTAAAATGGAGGGTGTTGGCATTTTTCTCAGCCATTCTTGAATTTTTACCCATATATATTTTTGCTTTTAGTCATATTTTCTTCCTTTTTCAGCAAGTAAAAAATTTTAAGCAGACAAGCAACAAGAATTTCACAACCCTTATTTTAAAAAGCATATAGGAAATCAGGCTCTAAAATCCACATTTATATAATTAATGACTCCTAATCATAGGAAGTCCTAGTAAGGTTCCCTGATGTGCTGAAAGACAAAGATAGACAGCACCAAGACTGCCAGGCTGACCTATACTGATCTCAGACAAGAAACTTTCACATGAAGCTTCTTGCCCACAGTGTCACCACATCCTGCTCCTCTTTGTTCCACTATATAGGAGACTTCATTAGATTTGCAACCTCAAGCTCATTTCCATGGCAACTCATGGCACAACAAAACACAAGACATTAAGCACCATACTCAGATTTCATTAGGAGAGAAGGAATTGGGCTGTGAGCTGACAGAGTTGTACAACTCAAATAAGCGCAACAAAAGGAATCAAGTGTCACAGCATGCTAAAGCACCCTGAGGATAAAGGGGATCCAAACCAAGCTGCACAGATCACTGATTGGATCCCCACAGATCCAAATCAGGATCTTGGCTGCCCCACTGGTTGGCATTTTTAAGAGTCAATGCTTCAACCTGTGGCACTGGGACTCAGGGAAGAATCTGTTCTCCAGAGAGAGTATCAGACCTAAGTCACAATGAGGCTCAGGGTCAACTCACTCAAAGTTCAAACAACCCAATTTTTTCTCCTAATTGCACCTCTACTGGAAATGTTTTCCTATCTGAAGGCCCAGCTGAAAGATGTGGTTTTAGGGCATATAAAAGAGACTGCTTATTCTCTTATTCTTATGCTTCACTCGTTTGAATGTTTTTATTTCCTCTGATAATACCATTTCATTCCCTGGTTGTTCTCTACCTCTGAGAAAAATCTGTGTTAGAGCTGGAATCTTACTGATGATGGAGTCCTACTTTCAGCTGGACTTCTCTTTCAAACATTTTCAGAGTAAAACACATTGTAAGACTCATATCTAAGTATTTTTTGCAAGGATTCAAGTTGGTAAACTTGCATCCAATGTTCTGGTTTCAAAAGAAAGTCATAACCATTTTTTGCATGACAAAATAAATATCAATTTTAAGACAGAAGCAGAGGAACAATATATATTTATATAAGCCAGAAAGGTTTCAGACAGTGAACATTTGAATCAATTTTATACCTACAGCTTGAGCTAAGACTAAGAGTTCAATCTGTAGGAAAAGCCCCAAAGCAGTCTTTGATCATAAAAAAGTTCACTGTGCTATATCCTTCAAGTAAGTATAATTCCCCTTCTTCAGATCTCCTCAGACCTTGTGTATAGAAGCTCATTTTCTTTGATCTGCTGTATAAACACAGTTGCACATTTGGGGTTAAATACATCTAGGAGGTATTCCTACATTCTGCAGGCAGGGACATTTCTAAGCCATTCCCTACAGAGGATTTGTTCATTAACACGTTTCTCTCACTTAGTGTTCCATTGCATTGGCTTCAATAGGAGAAAAAAAAAAACAAATTTTTCCAATAGGATGTTCCTAGTAGCTGAATGAGGTTTAGACAGTGGTTTTTTTTTCAAGCATACTCTCCAGAAGACAATATCTTGGAGAGACTGAGTACAGTGTAAACCAAGGTAAGCCAGGCTGGAAGACTCCATTCACAAGGACTGGTGAAAATCAGTCCTTAAGTATTGCTTTCAGAACTTTATATTTATGAACTTCATGTCTGCATACTCAGAGAAAAACAGAAAGACAGTGAAATTTCAAAAATCTGGAAATCCCATAAAATTACTGAATCCCGCATAGCTTCTGTTCAAAAGTATAAAGTTACAGCAATTTTTTTGACAGTCCTGTCAAAAATCTGTGAACAAGTCTAGTCTGAACTTAGCAAGAGACACTTCCTGTGCCTGAAGGACCTAACAGCAATCCTTGAAGTTTGGAAAATGTCTCAGCATGCAGCTCCTCCATAAAGAGAAGCTGATGAGAGCAGCATAGCCCTGCTGAATGCCAAGTTCTGTGAAAAACCCAGGAGCTCAAACACAGCACTGATGGTTTCCAAATTCCCTTGAAAAATAAAATGAGCTCTTCTGAATTTCCCCTGCAGTGACTGGCAGCTCCGGAGCCATAAATGATTGCTGATGTGGTAAGAAAGGCACAGGGATTTCACAAACATTAGAAGCATGACTTGGGAAGGCGTTTGGGAAGCAAGCTTTAGCATAAAGCACACTGCCTCTCCAGACTTCCAACCACAGCCCCTGGCTGCCAGCTCCCCAAATGAAATTTAGTTATGCACTTTTCTAGCAATTCATTCTCTTGCATCTGGAAGGGCAGTGTAATACTAAATACACTCTGTTTTCACCACACCTGTGTGTCAGTGTGTGCAGGAGCACAGTTATTCCTGATACAGTCTCACAAGGACAGTGCAGCACTTCTGTGTCTTTTCAGACTGGACATGTAATGCAAGTGTACAAATTTGACCTAATGGTAATTTTTGAGGATGATGGGATATGTGTGGATAATTTGACAAAGTGGAGGGAAATCCTGACTCCATTCCTCATTCTGCTGTGGGTTTCCTACATTAACTTCTACAAGAAACATCCTGCAGCAAGAAAAATCAGCTGCTGCCTTGCCTTTGACATCAGGAAAGGTATGAAGTTATCCTTGGTGTTATAGAAAATTCTTTTCTGTGGAATAGCGATTATTATAAAGTGCTCCTCTGTTTCCCAGAGGTCTCCATAGATAAACAATAACTCAGATGCTGTGATTACAGACAAGGAAAATGTAACTATAGTCACTTCTTAAAATTGACAGAATTAACACTACACATTCACCTATGTGGTTTTTTTATAATTTTTTTTTCTTTTTATGGCTTTGCCTACTGTAGTTCAATAATTTTGTTTCTAGTGCATTTTCCCTAAATTATCTTCATGTGGCATGAAAGGTGTTGCTAAAGACAATGCCAGGCTGGAAACAGTCATCTGTTTTCTTGCTAAATCTTCCTTCAAAGACAGCAACTAGCAACTGGGATGTATAGCAGCTGAAGCAGTAATGGGGCATACGATGTTTAATTGTGCATATGTGATACACACTATTTAGCTTTCTCATTGTTCCATGCAGCACAAAGAAATTCTCAGGAGCCTGAGAAGGGTCATATGCATGGCTGAATGAGAAAATAATCATTTAAAATTATCATTATAGGCCTTCCTCCCGCTGACTTAGCTGGGTGAACCCTAGAAGATTTAGAGTTCAGGTTCAGTTCAGATAAACATCCAAAAGTTCACAGGTTTACCCAAACTATCTGAATCTCTAGATCCCTGAAATAAGCTGGAAATCTCCAGAACTGCCTTTCTTGAGGGATTTCCCGCACTTCCAGTTTTAGGCAAAAATCAGAAATGGACAAAAAAACCCCACAACATGAACCAAATATTGCAGAATCTCAGCAAAACTCATGTTACACTTTGAAAGTCATCATCTATTCACATATCAAGTGTTTTGATTATTTTCTTTTAATATCAGCTTCTATGGCTAAATCATAGCATATTTACTTTTTCACCTGACTTCTCCTAGTCTATTCTACTCATTTTTACCATCAGATTTTTGTGAGTGGAACCCAGAGCAAGTGGTAAAGGGAGGCTCAGTTCTTCTACACATTTAGAGTACATCTACCCAGCACATTAAGGTTTTTCAGAAAATATCTCTCCATCTAAAATATTTATTAAAGCAGAGATTAAGGGGTAAAGAGAAGAGACAAGGGACAAGGAGTATAGTGAAGTAGTTTACAAAGTACTGACATTGGTAACAGATATCCCTTCCATTGGCACATGAGCTGCTGGTTTCCCTCTTTGACACTGATATGGAAAAAACATCAGCAGCCACACTATCAGCAAGAACATGACCCTCTGATCGACCGTTGTTCACTTTCCCAGAGCAGACTTCCACCTCCCAAATTAGCTGTGGCCAGTCGTTTTCTCTGGTGTAAAAATATGGTTTGGATCACTTAAGAGAGATGATGTGTATCAAGCAAAGAACACATTCCTTGGCAGTTACTTTCCAACATCCTCTGCACTTGCACAGCCAGAGAGGAACATGGGCACCCTTGCCACATGCCCATGTGCAGGCTGTGCAGAGCCTTCCTCATCACTGAACACCCGCCCCATTCACTCAGTGATGTGTTGTATCACTTGTACCAGGCCAGCAAGAAGAAATTTCTTATCCTACCTAGTGGGGAAAAAAAACATCTCTCATAATTTGGCACTACCATCTGAGTCAAACAAAGGCCTACAGAGTTCAGTCTAAAAATACCTATAAGAAAAAGGGGTATGTAGATTAACTCTTTCCCTGCTCCATCCATCCAGCTCCCAGGAAGGTACCAGCTTAGAGACTTCCTGAACTGAGACTTGGCACCTGCACCTCATGCTTGGTAGGAGTTCACAAACCCATCCTCCTATAATTTGCCTGATCCCTTTCTGAACCTGCTGATGATTTTGTCCAGGACAAGATGCATCAAACTTCATTGCACTTCTTTTTGCGTGTTCATAGTCCTTGTTTAGTGAGAAACAATGAATATAGAAATAGTTCCTTATTTAATTTCTCTATCCTTCATTCACTCTTATGGCTTTTAAAAATAACTATCATCTTTCCCCCACAGTCACTCTTTTCCAGCCTAGAAAATCCATCAAGTCCTTTGTCATGTAGAAGTCACCCCATACCATCCTTATGATCTATATCTTTGGGTTTTTTTCTGAAAATCCTTAGGAATTTTAAATTAAATGTTTTCAAAGTTTCACAAGGAAGATCAGGTCTGAATGTTCTGTGGCAGGATGCTCTTGCTCTATACTTTGATTCCCATTCCCCTTCTACCAAATCCTAGCATTCTAGATGACTCTGCCATCATTTTGAGGTGACATTCTCAGAGACAGCCATAATGACACCTGAGGTGTTTCCCCCCAGGTGGGAGTAGCAATTTCCTGCTAGTCATGGCATATATATATAGTTTATGCTAGTTTCACCACTTTTCATTTATTAAGATGAGAAAATAAGCCAAGAAAAGAGATTCAGTTGTTCAGCATCCTAATAGTATCTACAGCTCTCCAGGGCTGATTAAAATTTATGTTTTCCTGAACAGTTTTGTGTCCTTAGCAAATCTTGTCCTTTTACTGCTTGTCCCCATTTTTCCATCAGGAATAATTTTAATAACACGGAACAGATTTTTGTCACTAACCTTCCACTCCTGTGGTTGCCATTCTCTCTATTGCATCATTGTGATGTTCCAGATAATATGGGAAGTGTTTTCTACTTTTTTTCCACCCATTTACTGGAGGCTTTACACATCCATGCCCACGAAAGCATGAAGTACCTCTTAACTGACATGAGTTATGAGTTAGAAGAGCAACAACTTTCTCCTTCTTACCTCTTGCTGGGAGTCCATCAGTACTATGATAAATTAGCTCTTCAAAAAAAGGACCTGTTATAGGAAGCTCAGCTTCCTATATATATTTTGTTTTTCTTGGTTGTTTATTTTTTGGGGTTTGGTTTTGGAGGTTATTTTTTCAAACAAGTTCAGTGTTTATCTCAGGCTTGCCTCCTACCATTGGCTCAAATGCCTGAAATTATCCAACATCCCAGAAATCTTCTCAGATTTTTGGTCCTGTCTTCCCCCTCCTGCACAATAAACCTTGGGGCTGCTAAAATTTCACACCCTCCTGACAAAACCTCCCAGTCAATTAGGCAGCTGAAGCTCCTGTTTGCTGCACCACTCCAGAGAAATGTGTCTCACGGGGTCTGTGCAGCCACTGATGAAAGGCAGCAGGTTTGAGCATGAAATCCACCGTGGCTGTGGCAGCAGGTGGGAGTGGCTGTCCCGGTGTGCTGGGGCTGGGAGGAGGAGGGGCACGCCACACATGAATAGCCAGGCACACACGGGACATCTTCTCACCAGATGGTGCATCAGACCTGCTGGAGCTCAACTCTTAATTAAACTAAGAACTAAGGGCCCCACTCAGTCACAGCATCAGTTTCCTCCCAAACAGATGTCGGCAAGACACCACAAAAATTGCATTCAGTGCAAGCCCAAACCCAGGCTGAGGGTGGCCACTGCCCAAGCCTCACGTACCATCTCTGTCAGGATAAGAAGCTTTCTCCAGCAGTGAACTGACAGCCCCTTTGTTCTGGGTCATCATGCCCTGAAAGCCCCCTCTGTCCTTCATGGCAAACCTGAAACCAACACTCCTGCAGCACAGCACTGCTAACCAGGTATAGAAAACAGCCTGAACCAGAGCAAAAAATTGTGTGTAGGGTTTATTCAAAGCTTCCCAAAGCCCCCAGCTACCGTAACTTTTCCTAGCAGATCACCACACTGACCGAGATAACCTACATGCTGAAATCCCAGAGGTGCTCCGGGCTAAGAGCAAACTGGCAGCAGGTGTCACAATGGATAACCTTACTGGGCATTTGGAAAACATGGATAAGTCTGTGAAGCCTTCAAAAGCCTCTGGATAGCATTTTCAGTAGGTGAATGGAGAGAAATGAAAAGAGACCCAGGCCAAGCTGCATGGCAGCCCTACATCTTTGCCTCTGGATTGCCTTCAATGCAATACAATGATTTGAGGGAAGTGAGGTCCATAAGGCCCCAAAGAAGCAATAATGATTTAATTTATTTGGGTAAAACCTGAAGCCAGCAGCCTATCTGCAATTTTATTTGTCAAGCAATGGCAACAGAGTAGTACAGATTTTTATACCCTGGGCATTGATTCAGTGTAAAATATTTAATGAAAAAAAAGCAATAAAAATAAAAAGTAGTTGATCCAAGGACTGGCAGTGACAGTATCCAAGGATCCAATCCTTCTCTTACCTTCAGTCCCCTCCTCTCGCTTCACCCCAACTTTTCCCTCCCCCTCTGCCTTTCTCACTTGGAAGATGTTATTGTTTAACATGGCACATTCCCAAGTTGCTAGACCAGGACAGTAAAATTATTCACTGACTTTACTGTACTCTTCCACCAGGCACTAATTTTTTAAGCTTTCAACCCTCCTTTCCTCCACCCCCACCTCCTCCATTCCCCAATGAAATTTGCCTTTTCCCTTCTCTCCCTCCCTTTTTGCTAGGCAGAATCTGGAAAAAAGAAATCAAGGCCAAACTCAACAAAACTACTGCTGCGTAAGAGCAGTCCTTTTTCACACACAGATGGTCAGTCAGAAGAATGAGCGCTTTATAAGACAAACATCGTGCTGGTCTTTGCAATCCTGTTCCCTTGGACCTCAGCAGGAGTTTTTCACCACCAAAGTGGATAATAACTCTGTCAGACACCTCATACACACAGGTATTAATAAAAAATAAGAAAAAAAAGAAAATACTGCAGTGACTGATTTTACAAGAAACTGTGAATCTGAATGTGATGGCTAAAAAACACGCACCATGATTACGCACAACCAATAGCTGTGTCAACAGGGGTTTATGGCAGGTTGCTAATCAGCAGGGAATGCACTTATGTATACAGCCGTGGTTTTGCACTTTATGGACAACATTTCTGTGGCCAAAGTCCCTGTACCATTGCATGGCCATAAACATGCAGACATTGTGTGCTTGTAAACACCCAAGTGTCCATAGGTTTCTCCGTGTTTGCATATGGAAACCCCATTTTCATGGGTAACAGCAGCTTACAGCATCACAAGGTGCCAGCAGGTCCTCATGCCTTTATTTCTTAAATTTGGTCTAATCTACAAATGGGCTTAAACATATTATTATAAAGGAAAATTTCATTTTCCCCAGACTAAGTTTTGATGACAAACAAGGTCGAGTCCCATCATTGTTGTTCAGATTTCAGACCCTTGGCTTTTCTTGTGATAGATCCAGAGTGTCAAGACCACATCTGAAAGACACAGACAGCACCAGCATTGGCTAACCCAGAAACACAGATCCCTTTGTTTAAAACAGAAAAATATTTTCAGAATCTCTACATTTCCCTACAACAAAAGAAGCAACACTAAAGAAAATCCCTGCAGGAAGCTTGAAGTAGGAGCCCTGTTCTAACAGTTATCTTTCTTCCACAAATGGAAATTTGTAACACTTTCATAACCCGGCATTTTCAAATTCAAATAGAATGAAATTATGCGTGAACTCTTGCACTCTCACTTCATTAGTCATCCCCTTCATTAGTCAAATGAGAAGGGGCAGCGTTTAATGCTTTTGCTCATGACAGAAGTTCTCACAATAACATATTTGAGAGCTATTCTGACATTAAAGTTACAAAACATGCTCTGCATTTAATCTGATTCAATAAAGGCAGAGAAGACAAATGCTGTCATCTCAGAAGCTTTAAGATGGTTGCGTTCCCAAACAGAAGTTGATGTGTGACACCCTTTTGTCACCAGCACACCCCTGCTCATGAACCACAGCTGTGGTGTACGTGGAAGTACAAATCCCTGCTAAGGACCTACACTTTCCTGGGTACTAAGCAGTAACCAGTCTTCAAGATTCCATTGAATACAGTGGTAGGAAATACCCTCTTTTCCTACTCTGATTACACTCTTTCTCCCATCCCTCCCTTCACCAGTCTCTGTTTCAGACATTTATTTGCACTACTGAAGTTTCTGAGAAATTAACACCACAAACAACAACATGCTGGTGATTTGTACTCTCCCCTGGTGCAAAATTAATTCAGAATTTTTTTTCAGGAGCTGCCAAAGATCAGCACATTACTTACCATTAGAGAGATGCAAGGACAAAGCTATGTGTGGAGATTGCCAAGAAATGGGCTTTGCTGTGCCCACCTCAGTTTGCTGCTGTCAAGCCTTCAGATTCATTTTCCAAACATAATGAAACAAATTAAGTCAGCCTTTTCAGTATCAATCTCATCCATCATAAATTAATTTTTAGGGGCATTTTCCCATGGATACAATCCAACTGACCTGAATTCCATGCTTCTCTTTTACACCAATCTTAAAAATTAACAATAAGTGTTCAAACTGATATCTCGTACAAATTGATCAGAGAATAAGATTTAGGAAAGTAAGGTTAAAAGTGTTTAGAGACTTGGGGAAAAAGTTTAAGCAGCAAGTCTCTGAAAGTAACAAAGCTTTGAAACAATTTTATATTAATACAGCACAAATAGATTAGGTATTAACTCTGAATGCACACAATTCACATATAGTCCTGTTTTCAGTCTTTTCAAACATGTAGACACTATTTTTTAATTATTATTAAAGACAAGTGCTCAGACTGCACAACTGCAAAACTTTTATTAAAGAGGGTGAGAGGAAAGGAGAAACTTACCATAAAGACAGGTTTTTCAACAACACATATCTCAGTCACTCCCAAAACCTTCTCTGGCATGGATGGTGCTGACCTCTGTGAAATAGAGGTTGGATTGGTCTGGGGAGGAGGTTAGCAGGCCTGTTCCCACAGTAAATAAATTTTTTAAGGATCATAAACAGGGCAAGAAAAAGTAAAAACCAAACAAACAAAAACCCAATAACAAATTTTCCTTCATAGAAAAATACATGGTGAAAAGGAAAAATGTGTATTTCAATGTATATTCTCACTTTCCTTCTCCACATGCCTCAGTCTGACAATCTGAGTTTCTCCTCCTAAGAGCATCAGCTGCAATGATTACCACAGCAGCAATCTGTTGATAGCTAAAGGGGAGGAAGGTCTAAAAACAGAGAGGGTGATGCATCCTCAATCTCCCACATTTATCAAGCCAACTTTAAAGAATTTTATAACACAAGATGAGCTCCAGAGTATTTAACAGGGACTTCTGTGTTTTCTTTGAGAGTTTCCCTTTTGCCAGGCTGGGTTTCAAAATGTTTCCATCTTAGCATGAAAATAGGGGAGGGTATAAACCAGTCCTGCAGTGCTCTGGCAACCTTGTGCAAGTCAGAAACGTACGTCTGTGAATGACCTGACAGGGGCTGAAACCCCAGGCTTGTTACACCAACCAACAGATTTCAGTGCTCTCAGCGGAGGCAGGCTTGATCCCTGGCAATCCAGGATTATTAGGGCTGTATTTTTTAAACAGTACAGGGAATGTATTTCAGCTGGATTTTAACTCAAGAAAACTCTTCTGATTGTAATGGCATTACTACCTTTTTAGCTTCCCCCTTGCTCCCTCCCTGCTTAGTTCCCCTGCCAGCAGCTCCCCACCTTGTCCTCCAACACACAAAACTGTTTCTCCATCTCAGCCTCAGTCACATAAATTGCTCTGAAAGGCAGAATCCCCAGGCTCTCACGAAGCTCCTGCTGAAATTAATGAGACTTGGCACCAGATTATCTTATAGAGAATTATTTGCAAGAGCAACACCTTACTTACTATTGGAGACAACACAAAAATCATTTCTCCACTGACAGTTTTCGTCCTCAGCTCTAACTTTTACCCAAGTGAGGAATATTTTTTGCTTTATATCTGACTTGACAGTAACTAATACTACTGTGAGAACACACCACCTGACTTTATATGATTTAGGAAGAGGAGAGAGAGCAAAGATAATAGTTTCATTATAAGTTTTAAGTCTCTGTAAATCTCTCTACATTGAGCCATTCCTGATCTCCCAAGAGGGACTCTCCAAACACTGAAGCCATGCCTGCTTGGCAAGAACTACAGACAGGGATTTCTTTTTTAGTCTCCTTCGTCTCTACAGAGGGCAAGAATCTTGGACAGAAAACTTTGGCCCAGAAGCCTTTTTCTTTACTTGCAGCAGTTAGAGGCACAGTGATGGTTTTAATAGAGTTCTGTAATGATTCTATTGCTACTTTTTATGACTATTTCTTGGAGCAATAAAGTGGCAGAGCATTCAATTATATGGAATCACTAACTTTTCCGCAGTGAAGAAGAGAGCATAATTAGTCCATGAAGTCATTTTCATTCAAAGAGCAAATGCATTTCTAGCTCCTGCAAAACCCAGTAAAAATTCTTTCTCACCTGTGTGCTCCCCTAGCCAACATCAGAAGGAGAACTCACGTTGCCCAGATACTTGAGGAGGTATTTGAAATGTTTCCTTGACTTCAGTTTTGTGATATTCCTGCAACAGTTGCTCAGAGTGCCTGTGACAGAGCCTAGCACTGCTCCCTGGACCACCCAAGGATGGTTCTCCAGGGGACCACAGCATTAATGGGCAGCTCCACAGCCCAGCTTCTCCCACCTGGGCAAGTATGAGGCAGCTCCCTCCCAAATCACATCCAGAGGATAAATGGGGTCCCAGGTGGGAAAAATTGCCTTCACAGGCCTTGGAAAGGGTTAAAGCTCCTGAGCTAGGTACTTTGATTTGATGGCAAAAGCAGGAGAGGATGTTCTGCTCATACACAAGTTTTTCTAATGACATGGTCTTTGTAACATAAAGGGAATACTTTTTCACCACGAATCTTTATAAAGGTGCAGTCTGAGACTGAGAGACCTGTACAAGGGCTGCAGGTAAAACTCAAGGTCCACTGAAGGAAACTGATAGTTTTAACCAAAGGTTTCAATGGCATTGGGGTTTCTCCTACTTATCCCCAAACAGCTAAGTTTATTAGCAAGAGATCGCCCTAGCTATTCAATAGAACATTTATTAACTTCAGTTTTTCTGTATCTAAAATCACTATCTAAGCCAATCACAGCTGAACGCATGATTCTCATTTACCAAAACCAAATGTGTTTTTCCACTATAGTTCAGCACTTGCTACAGCTGTAGCTGTGACGTGATTCTGTGTTATCCTGTTCTCTAGTAAGGCATGTCAAAAACACAAACCAAAGGGGAAAATTATTTCATTTCCAAAATAAATAAATGCTTTTGATCAGTACTAATACATGAAAGGCAGGTATTAAAAGTTAAGAGACATGTGGGAAATTGGTTCCTCACAAAGCTTCAATTAGCTTTCAAATTATCTCTCACCCAGTGTGTACAAATACTCCTAACCAAACTTCACTGAAAAATGGATTCTCAATACGTTTATTTACCTAATAGTTAACACAAGGATAACAACACACATGCAAATTTAAAATAAAAACATATGTGGGGATCTTTTGCCCCAAATAAGAATTTGAAACAGATGTGCTCTTTTAACTGTATTTCTTCACCCAGTGCTTTTCTCTTCACTGTTTGTATCTTTAATGTATTTTTTTTTTCAAAGGTACATAATAATTTATTCCCCCTTTTATCTGACAAGCGTGGTTTCCAAATAACATATTCTATCTTTATTTCTTGCTGGCATAAGTCATCCATATCAATTGGTGTTTTGCACAAAGGGACCTGACTGCAGTTCAACTGTAATCTGGGATGCTATTTTCATTAGAATTGCATTTAAAAATCAACATAACAATGTTGTAGGATGAAAACATTATAATATTCAACATTGTTTCCACAAGTTTTATATTCTTAAATCTTCTATTAAACTTATGTTTTTATTGGACACTTCTATTCCACTTCTCTCTGCATGTTTTCAATAGCAGTGTGTAATGTTCACAGGGATAAAATAGCTGCAGCAGCATTTCAGTCCCAGAACCAGAAAATATTGGAAAATATATGTGATGGCTCTTTTTCTCCTCAAAACTTTAATTGTAGCTTTTGCAGAAAAGCATTAGAAATTCAGTAAAGCAAAATTCCCTGGAGCAGGGAAACACAAGAGTCAGCTCTCTACCCAGTGGGCCAAATCTGCATGAGCTGTGCAAGATTCAGATTTCAGGCTATACTCACCTACACTGAAAGTTAGGAAATGTTCCTAAATTTCTACTGGACCTAAATGGCAGGATGTATGTATCCAGGGAATGCAGGGACTCTGTTTGAAGGATGTCCTGGGCTGGTCACCACAAGGTCCTGCTTACTCCAGCATCACTGCTGAGCACCTCAAAACTGAAGCTTATTGGTAGAGCACCACAACTGAACCAGCAATTAAAATTTTGTGTTAATTTGCAATAAATTAATATAACCAAAATTCCCCATGTCAAGCTGGTTTACCCATGACCAACCCATTTAGGAAAATCCTTATCTGTCCTTTTGTAGTGTTTTCATTCAGTCTTTCCAGTTTACTTGTTACATGACAGGACCATCAACTGCATGGCTGCTGGCATCTTTCACCACTGGACTCTGTCACCAAGAGTAATCTAACCATGAATGAAGAGAAAGTATCTTCTTTTCTTTTCTTTTTTACCATCCTTACTTAAAATCTTCCAGATATCAGAACTGAGAGTTGACTTCTTAGTATTTTCAACATTACTGGTAGCTTCAAAATATGATATCCAAAAAAATTTAACTCACAGTACCAAAGAAGATCATCACCTTGGTAGCACCTGAGCAAAACAGACATTTTCAGCACCCTTAAAATGTCAATGCTTTATATAATTGAGACTCTGTAAGCTAAAACATTTTAAAAAAAATCAATTCGGTTTTCTTAAAAAGATGATAATTTTATCAAATAAGGTAAGATTCTTCAAGGGGGTTTTCAAAATACATATTTCTGGCCCAAATGTTCAAGCCTCTGGCTTTGTAAGGTATCTGATTCAAAAGCTGTGGCTAAATGTTTTTATATTTTTAATACTTAAGAATTAGAATATAAATGAAATAGGGTACATTTTTTCATTTTCATTACTCTGAAAAATGTTAGAATATGGTGCTGTATTTTTTTTGTCCAAGCAAACACATTCTGCTTGATGAAGACACCTGACAAAATCTAAAGCTACCATTTAAAGGCTGGCAAACTAAAGTGACTAAAAAGAGGGTCTTATTTAATAGTGCCTTATAAAAATAGTTTTATGAAAATGGAGAGAAGAGACAGGCAAATTCAATTATTGGGGAACTTATAAGGACCATGATTAATTGGGATACCAAAGAGTAAATTAGGCTATTTTGGGAGCTTTGGCATCCTTGAATAAATGCAGTTATATAACAATCAGACAGAAGGGGAAGAAAGTATTACCATCCTGCAGACTTGGCACATCTCACTAAAAGTTCACAAGAGAAAACCAAGCTTCAATGGCCTTACACCAATCAAAAAATCTTACAAAGACTGAGACAGGGAGATGGCACTATAAAAATCATAATCAGGAACCAGAGTGAGTATATTACATGTTGGCCTTTGAGAAGCAAATCAAAACAATCAGAGAGAATCAGAGAGAAATCCAAGCAGCATTTCAGCGTTGACCATTGGAAACTAAGAGCAGCAGCAAGTCTCCTGGATTTTTTTTCTATTTTTTTTTAAAGTGAACTCAAGCAAAGCTAATAAAACTTAGCAATTGTTAACATAGCACCATAACTACAGGTTTAATAATGTCCCATAAACTTTAAGAATTTCAAATTCATTGCTACAGAGCAGCTTATACAATCATTTTGCAATGGTCCTATTTTCACACTCAAAGACATCAGAAAAGCAGATTAAAGTTTATTTTTCTTTTGATAAAGAAGTTAAGCAGATTTTGGCAGCTTGCCATCAATTTGACCCCATCTCCCAACTTCCCCCTTGCCCAATACTATAAATTAATCTTACACTGGTTGAGGGGAAAAAAACCTGAAAAACTTCCAACAATCAAGTCCTTTGGCTGAACCTCTCAGGGGCATATCCCATGGTGACAATCGTTAGTCTTGACTATCTCAGCTGGTCTCTTCTCCATAACTATGCCTATAGCACAGATTTCCATTTTCTTCTCTTGGTCTAGATGTTACCATGATCCAAAATTTCTTTTCCATGATCTCCAGAAATACCTACCATGATACTCTTCTTCTGGACTAGCTGCTGATCTCACACAAGGACATTCACAGAATAACCTCACTCATCTGAAGTCAGTCCAGATTTCCACCATGAAGCCTAAGAGCAGAGTATGGGCCTACAAAGTTAGCCCCACAAGTCAGCAATTAAATCCAAAAATTATTCAATGAGGGAAAAGTTTTCATTGATTTTGACTGCAGGGAAGATTAGATTAAGGTTTTTATTACTTGTCTGCCTAGCAGTGAATATACAAAAGAGTGAACAAATAATACAAGGGGACTTTCCCCTTACAGACAGTTCAGTGAAGTATACACAGGTTTTCCTAGGTCACTTTTTTAACATAACACTAAGAACACTGATATCCCAATCTTCCTTCAGAAAATTTGACCACTTATTTTCTGATAGTGTCTCTGCAGTAGTTTTCTACAATGCTAAATCCTCAGCTTCTTCATTTAGATAAGAGACCAACTGAAATTATTTTTCAGGACAGACCAGAGGAAAGTTTCAGAGTTCTTAATAAGTCTGAACTTCATGAAACAGAAAGCTGGTTGTTACATCACTCTATGAAAAAATATTTATATTGGCTCTGGCTTTAAGGTTACATTTCTCAGTTCATGCAAGTGGCAGGAAACACACAGAATCTAATCAAGAGATAGTCCACAAGGCTTGTTAAATGAAATGTTAAATAAAGAGCTCTTATGAAAACAAAAAGATGCAGCTCAGGAAATGATCTTGGTCATCTCACAACTCTCTGTTGTTCCATAGCCAAGCATTGGCTAAACATTAGATTATCACTGTAAACAATACACAGGGGAAAAAAATTCTAGCAGGATTTACCCTAAAAGTGTGAAGACACCTAAGTGTCTTATGAGGCTCAGCTTTATTTTTGAATCTGACTTAAGATTCAGATCTTAATGAAAACAAGGGAATGTAGGTTTTCAAGTAATGCACTTTTAAAGAATTTACTTAAAATGTAAAATACGGTTTTATGCACAAGCCAGAGAAACCAGCAAGAAAATATATTTACAAAATGTGAACTCAAGAAAAATCCTTTCATGTAGGAGAGTCCTTCAGTGCAGAAGGTCGGTGTTACTAGAAAATAAATAACATGAAAGAGGCGGAAGAGGACAGGGGAAATTGCTCTGCAGAAGAAAAACAAAGAACAGCAGTCACAAACTTCTCATGAACTCCTGAACTACCAAGTTAACCAAGGTAATCTATTGCTCTCCTCCATACTTCCAGTCCAGCCCTTCTTTCATCTCTTTGGCCTTGATGCCGTAACTTGTGTGCATTTGTAAGGGTGAACTATGAATTAGCACAGTGAATGTGATCTCTGAGTTTCCAGTGGGGTTCTCAAACTGGTACACATCAGCCTCAGACAAAGCATTTTTTTCGAGATTTTGCAAGTGTGACAGCAGTGTCTAGAATTACTATCGCTGCCTCTGTTTTTGTTTGACAGCATGACTGCATTTACATTTCAGGAAAGCCCGTACAAAGGGATGGCTTTGGAGCTTGGCTCCTATATGCACTCCTAGCTCATAACACAGTGAAATTAATAGCTATTTTTATTTCATCTGGCAGGGAGTTTTGCAGCCGATGTAGGATTGCATCTCCTGTGACCACAGGGTTTCTCAGATTTCCCAACAGTTTAATTGCTCTATGCTACGTGAGGTTGCATTTTCTGAGAGAGAAAGAGCTATCTCATACAGCCAGGGCTCTTGCAAAGCAGCCAGCATTCCTGAAACACAGTCTTTGTTCTGTGGCTACTAGGAAAAGAAAATTAGTAAAATTTCAATGGATTAAGAACCAAAATCAAATAAAGGGTTTATGCTTAAAAATTATTATCAGATAAACTAATGAAGGGCAAGAAGTTTAAAGCAAAAACTTGAGTATGGAATGATTTAACTATCTTCATTTCTGATATTAAAATTCTATAACCCCTTTATTTCTAGAAGGAGAAAAGGGGGGAAGGGGAAAAAGAAAGAGACAACCAAGTGAGTTGGATGTCTGGACAATCAATGAAACATGGACAATCAATGAAAATACATGTTTTTACTTTCCTCCCTTCCTGAAGGAATTAATGAAACTCTTGAACTTTGGCCTCTTTTTTAGGCTAGAGCAGCAAAGAGACTGCCTGACAACCCACAGCTATGCCGACGGAAGATTTTAGTGTGAGAACACTGTGTGCTCACTTGGCATTGCATTCCCTAGAGGGAATATTGTAGACAGCGTATAGATTAAATTTAGCTAGATTTGGACATTAAGACACAATACTTGGTGCCTTGATAGAAAAGATCAAGAGAGGTCATTCTACATGTGGTTTTCTTTGTAGGTTTGTAATGCTTTTGCCTCTCTCATCCCTTTTTATGGCATTATTGTTGCATAGCAGACAACCATTCCATCTTTCTCAGTGATGCTGGTTAGACAATATAGGAAGCTTGTGTCAGGAAAATAATCAGGATTCTCTGAAGAACTCAAAGTCCTTTCAGCAAGTTTCATAATTGATTTCTAGTGTCTGATGAAAAGTCCCTGTGACACAACAAATTGCTGCCATAGGAAAACCAAAACTTCAAGTCTGAAATGAGTTTTCTGGGATTTTCTAGTTTTACATGAAATGACACTATTCAGTACGAATCCTCAGCACTCAACCAGCTAATAACAATGCAGCTATAGTTGTCTGTAGCCACTGCCTTGCAGACAATAAAAATACCCACTTTTAAAGGACAGTGCAAAAACAGTTTCAGATCATTTCGCCATTGGCTTTTCCTGTCTGGAATGCCTTTCAGAGTTTTGGCTCTGTTGACATTGCAGGTTAAAGGAAATAAAAAATCCAAATAGAAGCCACAAAATTCAGCAACTCAGTCTTTTTGATCTACCTAAGTGTTTTTATGCCTGCTCATCACCATGGGATCCAAGTGCCTCTTTTCACATTTCACTGTTTCCAAAAGGATCAAGTCAGGGTAAGACCATAATACTTGAGTGGCTGTTGCAAGGAAAGATTGCTTTAGAGAAGAAACAAGTCCTCTACCCTAGAAATAACCCTGAACAAGACAAAATAGAGGTAGAATGGAAGAGAAAGTAACAGGACAAAAAGATTTCCTCATCAAAAAGATTAGTAGAGTTGGCAACATATGGAAGCAAAGTTGTAAAGAGTTGGAAGAAAATGCTTTCCTCTAACCTTCAAGTGCAAAGAGGTCACAGTTCTTTCAAAGAGCTTCCCTTGGGATAATGTGAATATGGAGCGTCCCATACATCATGGATTGAAAAACCACCTGAAAAGAGAATAATTTGAGATAAACTGAGATTAGTTTCTTGCATTGACATCTGCTAAGAAAATCTAGTGCAAGGGTCATTTGGCTCACTATGTTAATGATAATACTGCCAACAACAAGTATCAAAACACTGAGAAATTTGTCAAGATCTGGCACATTACATCCTGCTTAATAAATTCAGAGATGTGAACATGACAGCATATTGTAATGTAGTAATAGAATACAGTAAATGTGCAGAACCAGATTCAACCCATAAGGGGACCCAACACTGATTTCAATACACATGCTTACTGCAATCTGAATGAATTATTTGGATACATACTTAGCTGAATGCATACTAACAGCACTACATATGGAATGAAGAAAAATTGTGCTCCTTTTTTCTTTGTATTATATGCATTTGGGGAGAAAAATATATTTTTTCATACATGCATGTTTGTATCTATATTTTTGCAATAAGAAAAGTATACATTTAAATTCAGGGGAAGATTAAGACCTGGCTGGCATGCTTTAGTTGATTCGAGTTAACAAAGGCAGGCCATTCCAAAAGAGGTACAGTAAGCTTTTTGATGAGGGGGAAAGCAGTGAATCAAAGATAAGATCTGCTTGACTCACCCTACAAAGATAAACCAGTCTGGGGACAATAGAGAAAGGGATGGGATAACCACCAAGCATCAGCCTGGGAGAGGCAAGTTAGTACTGGTTTCTTGATTCACCCCCCCACAGCCCCCAGCAAGTGGTGAGACTGATCACCCACTGGAGTGCCTGAAAAACAGCTCCCTGGCTGTCTTGTATTGTTCCCTGGGGTGTCAAAATTAACATCCAGGATAAAAATCCTCATTCTGGAACTCCCATTGGCAAAGTTTCATCATACATGTTCCCAGAAAGAGGAAAGTTTTCAATTATCAGAGATTAGTCACGGTATTTCCGCTGGGATGGGCTAACCACCACGATCATCTTTTCACTCCTACAGAGCACCTGATGAGCAGGAATACATCTGGAAGGGCCATAACACTGGACAATCCCTATGCTTCCACAAGAGAGAAATAGAGAGGCATAAAATAAATGGATATAGACTAACAGATCCTGTTCTTGTTCCAAAAATGGAGCTGTGGTGAAGAATGAAAGTTTTCTCTAAGTTCCTCTGTCTGTAGCAAAAGTGGGAGAAGTGAACCAATGCTATTTGGTTATCCAAGACACAAGCATACCTCTTTGGCCACATGGAGAGAGCTGGTGGAGGCAGAGGGGAAGCTGGGCAGTGTGGAGAGATGGCTTGTTAATCCTGTCAGGAGAAAAAGTGTTTCGTGTCACTCAACAGCATCTCCACAGGGCAGTTATGGGAGAAGCGCTGACAGCCCCTGAAAGGAATCGCCTCAGTAATCCTCCAGCAGGAAGAGGTTGGCTTTGACACAAAGCTTATAGGGTGGGGGAGATGAAAGTGTGGGGGAGGGACATCTGGGCTCCATGTAGGATTTCACCTTCCTCTGCCCCACGAGCAGGCCCACCTGCTTCCAGCTAGTCTGTCCCTTCTGACCCCTTCACGAATCAGTTCCGTCGCTCTCTCATTCCCCGACTCTCAAAATTTAAACTTGCCAGCCCTGCTGCCAAAAGTAAAGACAGAAATAACATTGGATTTGAAAGCAATTTCAACATAAGGAAGAGCTGCAGGGGTTCTTGCAACATGTGACACATAATACCTACTATACCATAGCACATGCTGATAAGTACATTTTGCAACCAATGTTACAGACTTATCCTGCTTTTCTTTCGAAAATGTTTAGTCAGGCAATTTCAGTCAGTGGTGCACTTGAATGATTCTCAGCAGGAGAAACAGTAAATAAGTGTAGGCAAAGAGGTGAAACATCTACAGAAGGGATAAAGTCACTCAAGACATCAGCAGGGTTAAATAGGGTTAAATAAGAAAGTACTTTAATCACATCAAAACCGCCTATATTGGCACAGAGTTACCACCTCCAATGTACAAATCAGAAATCATACAAAATAAATGTAATCTACATTCTACCTGTAGGCCACAAATCCTCCCTGAGTTCATGGGATTCATGATCCCCACACCATGACAGAGAACTCCAAGGGACAGGGCGTTCATCTGTGGCCAAGGATCTAAATATTCCTCCCAGAAGACACTTCATGTTTTAAAAACACAAAGGTATCTGGGTTACAGTTGGGCATTTGGGTTTTTACACTAGATGTTTCTAACTATCTAGGAGGCTTATACAGCATTTTTAGTGCAGCACACTGCCTACTTTGTGCCACTGTCTCAGTGGGAGACAAGTGGTCTCTCAGGGACCCTTGTCCTTCTCTCCTAGGCCCTCACTACCCCCTTGAAAGAGACAATAATTCTTGCCTCTAAAAGCAAGTGACAACTGCTTTTTCTGATAGATGACATCATATAGGGCAACCCCTTTTCCATCAGTGGGGAATAAAATTCAGAGGTCTGGCTGCTCCTTTGCCTCAGTTGCACTTCAACATCTCATTTTCCCTGCTTTGGTGGATTAAAGCTGAAAGGCTTTACAGGAGATATATCTGTTACAGAGATGTAAACAATAAATAATTATAAGAAAGAGAAAGAAAGACTGATTTATTGAAGACTATTCACTTCTAGAAAGTAAATAACTGAACTTTCAATTTAAACGGACATTTTTACTGCCAAATAAATCTGCTTCCACAGATATGAGAAGAGATTTCATGTAGTACACAGAAAAAGAAAAGTTAGAGAAATTCAGAGAGCGCCAGTGAGCAGACAGAGCCAGACCCTTGATAGATGCTGTTGGATTAGACCAGCCTAGGATTGTTTATATACTCATCTGCCATTGAATGAGCATAGTGAGACATAGCAGATGTAAACAAATTGCTGTTAAGGGAAAAAGAGCCACATGCCTATCCAGCAGCCTTCACATCACCAAAACTGCAAAGACCTTGATACTTGCTTTGCCCAAATATGGACCACCAGGACTTTTGAGATAAGTCCCTGAAGTTAGGTACTGCATCTGTTTTTATGTTTTTAAATGTCTTCCTTTGAAAAAACATTTGAGTACCCAGCAGTCCTCCTGGACCACAAAGAGAAGTGGCAACTTTTAGCACTAACTCACTGATGTACCTTTGTGGATTCTGATACAGATGGGTCTGTGGACTGATGTGCATATCCAGAACCAGAGTTCAGGGATGGTCAGTATTGGCCACTACCTGCTGTGTTGTGAATGTTCTTCCAAAGCACCAGAGATCAAATTATGGTTACTACACAGAGAACCCCACTGGAAATGAGAATGGACTGATAGATCTAATGGCCACCACAAGAACAATAATTCCACCTGGTTTATTACCTGAATCAGGTGCTACATTTGGACACATCTGGTTTCTCATGAAGATGAATGTGACCTGAGTTTCTTATCACTTCTGAGAAATGTTCAGGCCAAAACCTGAGGTCTTAATATCCTTTGCCAATTTCTGCTCTGCAGTTTCTATACAGTGCAATGCCAGAAATAACACCATTTTGTTGGTGCACATGGATTATTTCAACAGCCTAGAGAATTTAATACCTACCCTCCTTAATTTTCACCAGCTACTTCCTCTAACTGTCCTTTTCCAATGAACCAAATATTATTTCTTTTTGATCTAATTTCCCACAAAGTCAAAGTACAGTTGACACTCCCCAAAGTAACATAACAGATATGGGTATATCTAAAACATGCGAAGTCAGGAGAGATTTGGAAAGGTTTATGTATGTGAAATAATTGAATTCACACACCACTGACTTTTATCTCAAAAGACGGCCACACAAAATGTTGAGTGTGATTCCTAAGTGGTGAGATATTAAATTTCCACCTGATCTGATGGAAAATCTTAACAATTTTATGGAATGTGATCTATCCCTCAGGCTTAGAATGAACTCTGACAGGTCATAATTTTAAAGCTTCAGAACATGAATTTGTGGGAGAGATTTGCACATCTAAAAGGGTTTTGTATTAATAAAACCATAGAATAAGACAAATACGGGAGAAAGGCAGGGAGAAGAAAGAAATACATCCTGTATGTTTTTTAATATTTGTTTTACTGTTATACTTCACTTTATGTTCAATTAGTCTACCTCTGAGGCATCTTCTATTTGTTTCCTTAAAACTTAATAATCCTCACTTCAACAGTAAAGGGCTGGGTAAGATTATTCTCCTTCCAGGTGCAAATACAATGGATCTTCCAAAACACATAGTAGAATTTTTCTAGTCATGGCTGGTGAATTTCAAGAGCTCCCCCTGTTTTGTAACCACATGCAAGAAGTCCACATTTCTATGGCCAAATCAAGTAGATTGCAAACTTTTCTCTAGACTTGGAGCAGGCTTTGAAGTCAGATACTCAGAGTGATGAAATTAAAATGCAATAGGACATTAGTTCACTGAGTTCATGTACCAGCAAAAATCTGTTTTAAGATTTGAAACTGAAGTTAAAAGCACAATAAAGATACAAATTCCTGCTAATCTGAAACTTTCTCTTTCTCACCTTGTCATAAAAGCCCTTTGTGCCTGTAGCCACAGTCCCTTATCTATCCTGCAGACTCTGCCAAAAGGAAGCTGACACCTCATCAGAAGATATCTGGGGAGAATGGTACTGCTTGAATCCTGCCTCTATCTTCAGAATGATATTTTAGTCTATAAGGCATGGCAAAGGATTTCCACAGGAGATGAATCATCAGAAAATGTAAGCGAACAGCTCATAAAGAACATGTCCTCCTCATAACCAGACAGTTGGTTTTTAGTTTCATGTTCTAAGTTTTAAAAATTAAAAATTCAACTGGGACTGCATCTTTGCCTCATGCTTCTGAATTCCACTTCCCTAACTGCTACCCTGGAATTAGAACCAATTTCATAATCATTATAAATGCAAATAGTTGTTTTTGGGGTTTTTTTTTAATTTACTGGCAATACTACTCTGGTAATTGCATAACTTTACAGTATTAAACGTTAGCTATCCCCCTTAGCAGAAATTGAGCACTAGGAGGTCAGAGTGGGCAAAGGCAGCCAGGGCTGTGTGTGAGAGACCTGAGCCTGCTCAGCGACCGTGTGGTGTCTGCAGTGCCCGTAGGACCTTGCAGGACAATACTGAGCAGGCACCAGTTAAGCTGCAGTATAAAGATACCCTTTAGCAGTAAAAATATACATAGAGCCACTTCATTCCTCCTTTCTTATTCATTAGCAATATTTCCTTCTTTCTTTTTCCATGGATTTACATTGCATTTCTGCAAAATAAATTTTGGATGCTTAAGATTTTTTGCTTAGCCATTGTTTCTGACCACTTGTGTATCACAATGCAACTTTTCACGGATACCCCTTTACTGCAATATGTGATTCCAGATAAAAAATTCAGCAGGAACACAGAAACACAGATAGTGATGACTATAGAATAATGGAAAATTAATGACAGGTAATACTGATGTTTATTTAAGAGCATCTTTTATTGTGCATGGCACAGTCTCCTAAATACTCAGGAAAAACAAAACTTGCAGTTAGCAAATCCTTTAAGTGTGTGCTTACCTTTAAGCCTGTAGAAAGTCTTCCAAATGTTTGCTGGAGTAGTCATGTGCCTGGAGTTAAGCATGCTTAGAAATACTTCACTGGACTCAGAGCCAAAATCTGTTTGCATTATGGTGTGGGAATAGCAAAGGACAGAGAACAAAAGGAACAGTTATTCAGAATTTGGACAAATAGCTGTAAATACATTTTTTGTGTTATTAAGTCAATATTGGCTCTGCTCAGCATGGACTGACTGAACACACAGTCCTAACAATCAGAGCTGAAAAACACAGACCATGGACGTTTATTGATTTAGACAAGATCACTCCTCGCAGGAGAGTGAGCCTCTAGTTTTACAGACCTTTTAATTCCCTGTACACCATTCCTTTCCCTTTTACAAATCTCCTGCTGTGAAACTCTAAAGCACTCTTGAGACACTAGAAATCATGGAACTAGCTCTGCAAATTGTCCATCAGCCAAAAGAGGAAGCAACTCCCAAGACCAAGGAGTTTAGTTGTTGCTATCCATGCTGGTTTTGTCCAAAAATAAAGCAACAGAGTCACCACGTACCAAAAACCAAAATGTTGTTGCAAAATATATAATAGCTGCATCTAACTAGGGTTTTTTATTAGTGCTACTCTCTAGCCATCTCCCAACACCCCAAAAAAGGTACCAAATGTCTGGGATGTCTACTGGCAAAACCCATAATTTCTTACTTTAAGCAAATCCAACATTCCATGCAAATGGAAGTAATTTCTGCAATACAAAAAGTCCTTTCAGAAAATGCTGAACTGATTAGTATTATGGAAAAGTGGAACTAATTACTCTAGTGATATAACAAAAAAAAATGAAGTTAAAAATTAAAACCATTCAATTCTTGCAAAAAATAATGGTGTATTTCCCACATATACAACCTCTGTGGAACTTAGTTAAAGGTATGAGCAAGATAACCGTGAATCTCCTTAATCCATAAATGGAGGTCTCTTTGTAAATCCTGCAAAGGACCAGGAGTGTATCAAAAGCCTACACAAAATGTTCCTGCCTAGGCTCAATTACTCTTCAGGAACTCACCAAAAGGGCCAGTTTGCTCCCTAGAAATGAGGTTCACCAGCACAAACCTTATCTGTTCTTCCAATCCCATGGGAGCTCAAGGCAGAGACCTTTCGCTGGCCCTTCACTCCATGGTAAATTTCACTTTTGGAAAACAGAGGCCATGGGCTTGTCTGAACAACACGTGCCCCCTTTTTTTTTTTTAAAGAAGACTGTCAAGGCTACAGAGCCAACTCATTAACCTATTCCCCAGCAGTTCCATCTGGATGGCCTTATCTGTAGGAATCTGGCCTTTCATTTATTTTTTCAACCACCATTTGTGACAGAGTTTCTTAAAAAACAGACTCATGACTTATTATTAGCACATGGGCAGGTCAGCACACAGGTTTATTTGCTGTTAACCAACATCCTAACATGCTGTGTTTAAAACTTCCAAAGGGACTATGAATAGGCTGTAAAAGTAGGAGGTTGAATTCCTGAAGATAAGAGCTTGTGATGGGACCACTGTCAAAGCAACTCATATTTTCTTCTGATAACCCTTGAAAATCACTATGCAAAGACATATAGTTCAAACATATGTGAGTCCCTGACAATTCCCTTTTTAAAGGCACTTTGATAACTGGCCTGTAACACTTCAGCCATGCCACTTAGGGAATAACAGGAAAAAAAATAAAGCCTTAAACTTTGAAAATGCACAGCCCATCCAGAAAATGTAAAAGAAGGGGAGAAGCCAGAATCAAGAGAGAAAGAAAGGGAAAGCGGTAAGAGAAAAAGGAAATATTCCCACTAAAGCATATGCAGCACAATGCCTGCAGGCTATTATGGAGAATAAATACTCCCATTTCTCTTGTCAGGGGCAAGCCCTAAGAACAGGGGTGTGACCAGAAGGACACTGGGGACAATGCCTGGAAGGCAAGATCCCATTTTCTACCTGGGATGTCTATCAGATCTCAGGCCATTCAGAGCTTCACCACTGGAAACCCTCTCCAAAGTAACCGTGTCCCTTATTTTCAGTATACACACAGCTGGACACCACATCCCAGGAAATTATTCCTAGTGGAAGAAAAAAAATACAGCATCACCTCCAGAAAAAATTATCCACTTACTGGCTTTCATCTTGTGCAGAGACTGAAAAGTCTGGAGAGAGATAAATGTCTGTTATACAGGGATTTACACATTTCATCCAGACAATTGACTTAAATTTCAAGCATGAGGCCAGAATTAATCATTTATCAAGTTAATCTTTGTGATATATTTAGTGTCTAACTGTAATACCTTCAATTGCTTTCACAGTCAGTAGAGACTGGGCAGGAGGAGAGCACCTGTTAAGAATCACGAACTGAGAAAGAGCTGTGCAGTAGATTGGAGTTATAAATACTGGCCTCCATCCTGCAAACTCTTGGCACCCACGGAGAACCAGTGTGAACAAAGCTACAACTGGCTGTCTTAGTGGTCTGATAATTGTCTATTTTAAGCAGGGACCACCTTCTTAATTCATTGTGGGGCAGGGAAAAGGATTAAAATGTTCAGCTGTGCTCCACTGTTTGTAGCCTCATGAAGCAGCAAAAGAAGGTTACTCGATTACAGCAGTGACTTAAATCATGAGGATATCCAATAGCTTCCTTTCACCACTAGTGTCTCAATGCTTAATCATCACTAAGAAACTTTGGGTTTGATTCTCAGTTAACATATTGCCCCTGCTAAAAGCAAGTATGAAAATATATTCTTTTAACTGTTGATTATCCACTAATCATTGATTAATCCCTCCACTCTCATTTACAAGATAGTTTCTAAACATGATCTCTTTCAGCCTATTAAGGGTCAGAAACTTATTTTCTTTCTTGAAGGAATGAAAGCATAGTTTTGCAAGTAACATCTGAAGACCACCAGCTAAAACTATGAAACCTCTGATCAGAACTGAAGATTTAGTAAGTAATCATCTTTAATACTAAATTGGTCATTTCCTAAAGTTCTACATATTAAAATTCAAAACTAAACATTTTAAATTATTTTTATCTTTGCTAAACTGAATCATAAATACCAGAGAAAATACTCCAAACTCTATATGGGGCTTAGATTTTAAATCCTGCTGACTTTTGATAAAATCTATGCTCCTGAATCTCTTGGATATATTTTCAAGAAAGTTTTGTCTTTTTTGTAAATGACCACTGCCAATTTTTAACATTTGCATTGTTTTTCAGGCTATCCTTACTGTACGTGTCATCTAA
The DNA here is from genome assembly GCA_003676055.1 of Chloebia gouldiae. Classification (NCBI taxonomy): domain Eukaryota; kingdom Metazoa; phylum Chordata; class Aves; order Passeriformes; family Passeridae; genus Chloebia; species Chloebia gouldiae. Next base: position 13,138,635 of record QUSF01000008.1, on the reverse strand, counting down.
TTTTATTTTCATTAAGTTGTTCCTCTAGATCAGTTTAACTGTAAAAAAGAGGAAAAACGGTTCATTCTGGAAATCAAAGGATCCTGTGTCTGCCATCATAAGTCTAGGAAAGTGTGTGTAGGCCAGTTTCTTGGCTGTCTGTAATCATCACACATCAATAAGTGCTGAGTTACAACAATACTGCATGCTGGGGGAAAAAATGACCCCTCAGATCTCTAATTAAATCACCCTCTTCCCTCCCTCTAACTCTACCCTTTCATTTGATGACCACTTCCAGAACCAGTGGGAGGGGGAAAGCAGCTCCTGGGGGTTGAGCAGAGGAATGGAGGAGGCTTCGTGGCTTGTTTGCCAGCCCACACATCATAAAGGGTGGTTTTTCATTCTGATTTTGTACAACACCTCAATACCACAGAACCCCAGATAAAGACAGGGTTTTCAGCACTCCTGTAATTCTATTAATGGACTTGGGAGCCACTGAAGTTATTCCTTGGCATCACCAAATGAAGAGATGGAGGGGCTGTAGCAGTACAGTCAGGATGGAGTAAGATAATTACTTCCAGCCCAGACTTAAATATTGGCATTGATATAGTGACCAATTGTAAGGGAATGTTTTAACTACCCAGATGAATGAGGAGCTCACATGCAAAATTATTGCTGCATGTATTGTCTAAACTGTACTTTTATATTACATTTTGCCTTCAGTTCAGTTAAGCCCAAGCACAGATCACTAACATGTGAAAGTCAGACACTGCAGAGAGACTAAACCTGTGAGTTTGCATTTGTACATTTTTTAACTCTCAGGGGTTTGTTCTGGATTATCTCTGATACACAAAAAAAAATCTAAAAAATAATAATGATGTCAGGGGGAACGTTCACACATGTGGGTAGCAGTGAAACAATGCTGGTTTGTCCATTTATACTCAAGAATGGATTTCATTTCAAAATGGGGAAAAAAATACAGGATCTGCATTAATTATGAGCAATTTGAAAACCAGCAAGAAGTACAAGCGAGGCTATCCAAGGTAGATGAAAGCTACTTCAGTCTGACTTTTGCTTTCTTTTCTGAACTGCTGCTTCCCTAAGTGGCAAGCAGTGGAGGTCAGAGGCCAAACGAAAAGGATAAGCGTCAATGGGAGGCCCTGTGGTGTGACACAAGTGCATAGTGGTATATTGTCCACAGCCCATGAAGAACTTGTCAACAGCTCAGTGAGAATCCCTCAAAGGAACGTCTACAGTTTCATTGCATCCTGCTCCCTGGAGGCAGCGACAGATACCCAGGGAAGCTGCAGCTATACAAGCAAGATGGCTCTCTAGGAGCTCTGCTGTCTTCCAGCATTTGTTTTTATATATTGGCAGAAAAGATTATTAGTAAAGGCTTTCAGAAGTTCTACGCAAGCAAGAGTGGCTAGATTAAAAATTAATTATGCCTTTGAAAGTTAGGTGTCAAAAGTACAAATAATATTTACTAAATTGGATCATGTTTAAGCCCCTTCAAAATCTTCATGTGATACCCCAATGCCCAGACTTTCAGTCTCCTGTGAATCGTGAACTTACCTAAGCAGGACATCAGGCTTTGATGACCCCAGATTTGCTACAAGGGAAATAATTAAGACATGAAAGGTGTCCTTTTCATGAAAAATTAAATATCAAGTTATCCTCTGAAATACAACCTCTTGCAACAGGCAAGCTCTAATTCCTTCTCCCCACTGAAGTTATCAAAGACAGCATGAAGAGCATCTACAACTAAATGATAATAGTCAGATTTTTCAACCCGGGTATACAGCTAATGGAGTTGAGCAGAAGAGAATTTGTCTCATAGTTAAGGAGAAATTCTGCCTTTCTAGAAGAATCAGTTTAAAAGTGTGCAATAGCATACACTTTGCCTTTGTTCTGGTTTTATACAGCTCCTGGAAGAACTGAGTAAGAGCCAGGAAAGAGCTTTTAGGCCTAACAGCATGCAAGTAATAAATCGTTATCCTGATTCTATTTTGAAAAGAAACCAGAAAATAAGCTTGAATTGAATTGTCTGTAACAATACAGACAATAAATAAGTTCACTAGGAAAATAAATCAGAAGAAATTAAACAGCATCTGTTTGGTGGATGAGGCCCAAAAGTGTTGAGGATGGATACATAGTCAGGTTTGTTCATTAAGAAACAACGGGTGTGAAAGTATGGGGGGTAAAAAGTGAAAGAAAGCAACATTTTGTCCTCTTGGCAGTGGATTTTAAAGAAACTGCAGCTTGTGTTCCTGTAGAATGGGCAAGAAATGGGTTTGGGGCTGCAAAGCACATTTTAATGAATCTCTTCTGCCTCTTAATGATTCGAGCATTTTGTATTTTCTACCTTACTCTCCAACTCTCCCTTAATCATTATTTTAAACACAAGAAAATATGCAAGAAAATAAGATGGATCCAAATATCCTAGTCATATAGCTTTAATGCAGCAAAGGAGTTTTTGCCACCTGAGAGACTGAGTCAGATTTCTGTATTACTTTTTAACATTTGTAGTGGCCTACAGGCATTTTGGACAACTTTTTTGACTTTCAGCTGCATTACTGCAGATCAGCTATGTTGAAATAAATGGGGTTATGGCAGCATAATCTGAAACACAGAGATGAACCAGAGCCTGGCACTGTAAAAATGATGCCATGTATGAGATGAAATGTCACATGTTTACATCCACTTCTTCCAAGCCAGAAGAGTTCACACTGTCTCCCTGAACAAAGTAAGATTGAGAGCAGTGAGTTTTTGGAAAATTGACTGGCAAAGAACCAAACCATAACTCATAAATATTAGAAGATGAGCTTCTCCGAATGAAATACTGTCCAAGTCATAATAAAATAAATACCTTATGATTGTTAATAACAACCATAATGTACAGTTGTTTAAACTTCTGAGGGGTCTGAAAATGCTGGCAAATATCAGCCAGCCAAGCCTGACAGCACCCCACACCTTCAAGAGACACTGAGAGACAGTAGAAGCAGCATTTTCAACTGCGAGTTGAAACCAAGAGTATCCAACTTGGATTAAGTCTTGCTATTCACAATACTGGCACCTGCATCTCCTGTTGATCCTAGCAGGAGCTGTGGCTGCTTCAAATCTATGAAAATTTGAGTTTCAGACCCAGGCCAAAAGCTGCCATTGGAGCACAGCCCCTCTTGCTCCAAGCAAGATATTTCCGTGCTTATGTCAGAGCTCAGCAGACAGTGTCCAACAGGAGTCCCAGCCCCTGAACTGATGGGTCAGAACTTCTGTCTTTGGAGCCTGCTACAACTTAATTTACAACTTAACATTACAAGCATTCAAAAAAACCCTGGCACTTCATTCCACATAGCTATAATGCAATCCCACTGTTAACACTGGGCTTCCCTAAAAGCAGCCTGGCCAGGAGCAGCTGAGAGCTGCTTGGTCAGGGAAGAAGAGGGATGGGGCGAGTGGGCACCAGCCTGCACTCAGCCATGCTGCTGCTGCTGCCACAGGGCAGCAGCTGCATTTGGGCAGGAGTGAAGTGTATTGTGCTCTCTGCACAAAGCCACACTTTGATCAGCTGCCTTTAGGAACGTGGAAGAAGACCCTTTTAAATACTGTATTTGAACCTTTAGCAATAGGAAGCTTTTTAGGTTTTTTGTCTGAAAGTTTCCCAGTAGGATATAAATGCTTAGGAAATCATAGCTAAACTCACCCTCAGAGGCCAAATTTACAGGTTTTGTCTCCCTAGCTCATTCCCCAGTTATATCAACAGGACATGGATGTGGAAGCTGAAGACCTTAAGGAATCACTCCTCATCTCTTAAGGCTAAAAACTGTAAAACAGAAGGGCATCCAAATTAACTAGACACAGCTTTCAAATCAGTTTTCAAATCTGACTGGTCCTGTTCCCTCCACCTACTTTGAAGTCAAAATTGGCTTCAGCTTGTACAAGGAGAATCAAGCTGTTTGTCCATCCCCACAAGGATAGGATCAGCACCAAATATGAATAGTCTCCCCTGGCTGCCACAACACACCAGCACATGATCATTTCTTACAGGTTGTGGTTCTGAACAGAGCTGTTCTCACTCCCTGGGATATTCAGTATTAATAGAGGGAAGGAGAAGGAAACTTTACTCTGTAAATCCCACTAAGTATTCCTTAGGATTTTCAGAAATTATAGAAAAAGTCACTCACAAACTTCATCAACTGTTAAGGGATCACAACACAGAATCAATAAACTTTTCAGAGTTCTTTATGGAAAATGGATGAAAACAGTCTTTTGAACAAAGGCATAATAATCTGGCCTCTGAACATGGGAGGTTAGCTGACTTGAGAGAAAAAACACACAATTTAAAGATGCTGCTAAACTTCAGCCAAGACTATCCTGCAAAAAGCCAATCCTGCATTAAAACAGGCAACTTGACCTTGTTGGATGAAGGGCACTGTAAGGAGATGCAGAACAGAGAGAAAATAAGCAGAAAGAAAACAAAATTTACGTAAGTTCTATTCACAAACCCACCAATCCCTGGAAAATCATAGTGTAGAATATGCACTGACATCTAAAAATGAAAACTATGTTGAAAGGACTAAATGTCACTGTAGAGTTAAAAGATAAACAGAATTCTTCCCTTCAACAGTATCGGTACTATGTGACTTTTAATAAATTATGTGAAAACAGATTTACAGTCTCATGCCCTAAACTTATGCCTCCTTTGATAAGAAAACATGCAAACATAATGGTCTAGAGAACCAAATTAAATTCCCAGGACTGGATCATATTCAGAATAAAAACAAAGAGGTTCTTCAAAAGCTAATCTCTCAGAAGTCTCAGCACAACATGATACTCTCTCAAGGTGCAGATTTCTCTACCTTGCTACTTAAGTATGCTTTACTATGCAGAGCATAACAATAAAGAGCTTTTTTTAAATTCAGTCAAAAGGTAACAAATTATCTTAAATGACAAAAGAAGCGAAACAAAACCCTAAGCCCTGAAATTTGAAATTGTAGGAATCAGATTCTCACACAGAGATGTCACTTTATTGGCTTATTGGCTATTAGACTGATTTATTTTACTAAAATCTATCCTAGTGTTTTCTTTATCAGCTATGTCAGGCATTTCTGAATAAATATATTCAGATATCTAAAGTGACACCTGCAATGAAAGGAAGTGAACTTTATCATTACACTGACCTGTAAACAAAGCTAAATGCCAAGGGTGCTCCAGGGAGCATCACCCTAATGAAACTGGAGCTGGCAGCTGCCTTCCTACTAATTTATTAAAATCCAATATATGAACCTACAGGATTTACAGACCCCTCCTCCCCAAAGCCCCCCACTCACACCCTTTGGCTGCAGAAAGGACCAGCACCACAAAGCAGGCAGCACACCCCATTGCAAGAGGCTGCCTGTGGAGCCCGAGGTCAGGTCCAGTTAAAGCTGTCATCATGGAAACGCTGTACAGGAACCCCACTGGCACCAAATTTGCTGACTGGTGTTCAGGCAGGTCAGGACTTTAGGGCTGGTAGTGAAGACAGAGCTGTAGATGTCTTATGTTCAAATCAACCAAAGGAGCTCCAATTTCATAATCCCTCTGTGGGGGTTAATTTCCTTGGCACCGTGAGTGAGCATGAGAGCTGCTGTGGAGCAGAGGAGGTCTCCAGGATTATGTGGTGATGAGCTCCCTTCCTGAGTGTTGTCAGAAATCCAGACCCAACACTTCATGGCAGCAAGGAATCCCCATTTCTTCCATAACTTTGGTTCATAATTTGTATTCCTGTATTGGCAGGATCAAGGACAGAGCCAAGAGCCCTGACTCCAAATCTCCAGCTTTGCAATGATGCCTTTTCTTTCTACATTTATCTTCTTGATAATCAATCTGACAATGCAACACCACCCCAACCACTGTTCCCTAACCACAACTGGGGAAAAAGATGCACAGCATCCTTCAAATTTCTTCCATGGGGTCTAGCTTGACAAATGATGAAGATGCAGCCAGACAGTGCTGCCTGTGCAGGGACCAGTCCCACCCTGCTGGCCCATGCTGATGGGAGGTCCTGCCCACGGCTGATGTCAGGCAGGCAGCTCCCTCAGCCAGAGCCTGGACACACAAGGCAGACACAGCAGTGAGGTGCACAATTGTTCAGTTGATGGTTCCTTCCCTCCTATGGCAACCACCTTTTCCAAAATCCCTGCAGAACTACAGCTCCAGACAACTCTTTGAAGAGGCATGGGAGGAGTGAAAATATTGCATATTTACTATACCACTTCTGTGATCTTTGGTGTGGAAATTTTGCCCACCTTCTGCCTCTCAGCTACCACCTGTCACAGATAAGGACCAAACCTATGAAGTGCTGAGATTATTAAATGCCTTTCAGCTTGGTTCATCAAGCATTCATTGAGTACAGGGCCTATCCTGGAAGCTTCTTGAATCAAGATCTAAACACACAGTTTATTGCCTTTCCCTTTCATGCATCTAATATTGTCTCCAAAAGGCCACAACAGAAGATTTAAAAAAGAAAATATTAAATACCTTCTTCCCACACTATCTTCTTCTAACAAGTTTCTCTGCAGAGCAATCCCAACTTTTGAATCAGCAAGGAAGACTTATATAGGCATATCTTTCATTCTAGATATGAATAGGCACCAGGTCAAGCACATGACTGATCTTACTCCAGCTGGTCACTTCAGACCAGTTACAAAAGCACCAACAAAATTTACTTTAACAAGTAAGAATTTCTACAGATTAGAAGGACACATCTTTAACACACACATTCTCTTCTGTTGAACCTGAAAACTTAAGGATATGTGAAATACCCACAGTCTGATACCCAATAGCCCTCCCAGCTCCTGTTTTTCCATGTTCAGATTGGACTTCAAGCTGTAATCACTAATAATTGAGTGTTCATATTACAAAACCTGGGTAATTGGATAAAAGCATGAATCTAAAAACCATTAAATTCTTTACTGTGTTCTGTTATTTGTATAGCTATGGGGCTGCACCGTGGGGCACTTAGGTTTACTTTTTTTTTTTTTTTAATGCAAGATCATTTTCTCACATGTCCCAAAACTTTCTCTGTCTAGGAGGACTGTTCTTCAACTCACCTGCAAAAGTTAAAACTGGGTTTTGGCATTTTTGTGTTCAACTAGACCATTCAGTGGTAATAATCCTGCATTGTTCTGAGGAATATCTCAAATAATCAAACATGACTGAAAAAAAAAACCCTAATATTGCTTTTATTGCTTTAAAATTAAATGTGCATATGCATGATGCAAAAAAATATTAAGTAATCCAGAGTAATCTGGATAATTATTTTAAATGCATACTCTAAACCCCATAATGTGTCAGCCTACAAATCCACTTCCTATGTTTTTCTATCTGCAAGATCTGCAAGTAATTTAGTCTTGTTTTCACAAAGCGCAAAGACATTCCATTTGTTTACACTAGAGACAAATTTTACTCAATTGACGCAATTCCATTGATTAAATAATGGCTTTCTTCCTCATTTTAGACAATTTTAGCCTTATATCATGACATAAAAGAGGTAAGTGATTGTCATCTGTGCTCATATTATGTGACGGGCAGATGATCATGTATGAGGCTCACTGCTCAGTGACAGGACCCTTTCAAGGACTGATTTCAGTCTGCATGCTCATACCCTGTTCTGAAAACCAGCAGATGATTAAATAAGTCAACAAAGGATCAACTATAGGCCAACTGCAGGTGATTTAACTGGAGGGACCTCTGGTAGGTCAAGTGAAATAAAGCAGATATAATTTGTCCAACTTCTGCATTAAAAATACTGTTGAAGACTAGCTTCTGTGTATTTACCATCTTTGTGACAACCCTACTTTAACAAGATTATTGGCCATTCAGGTCCTCTTTACACACAAAAGTCTGCATAAGCCATATCAGCGTGGAGTTTTGCCTCAGAATCAAATGCAGAATTAGCTGTTGCCTTCGAAAGATAAGGGAAAAAAATTCATTAGCCATCCTAGTGAATAGAGCAGTGTTGAAATACTTTCACAAAGAGAAATGTGAGAAATGTGCACATTTTGCCCAAATGTGTATGCACTGTGCTCATCCCAGAAGCATTCCTGTACCCATCCACAGGCTCTTTGAAACCTCAGCATATTAACACAGCCTGGTTTTGAAGTATTAAGCTTGTGGGAGGAATTAGCCAGCACATCACAAGCCCAGGATGGCTCCGTTCCTTGGGTCAACACTACATGCCCCATGGAGTGGGAGGCATCACAGCCCTTGCACAGGAGTGGAGCAGAGCACAGGCACGATGCCCGCTTGTACTGCAGCTCTTTTTAGCTACCTACCAGAAAAGGCTGTTTAAATGTTATTTCAGCGAAGTACCAGTGACATCTAGTGGGCAGCTCTCCTACACTTGCACATCTAATGGGGCAAATACAGGTAATTTTCCAGTTCTTTGAGGGAGGCTACACAGCGAGGCACAGACAGAGAATGGTAGATTTTAAAGGAAACTTTAAAGTTTTCTCTGCTCTAATGCAGAACCAACTACAGCCTGAGATAGTGATAAGTCAAGGAGCTTTCACTGAAAGAGGGGAGGTTTAGATTGATATTAGGAAGAAGCTCATCACTATGAGGGTAGCAACACACTGAAACAGGTTGCCCATCCCTGGACATGTTCAAGGCCAGGTTGGATGGGGCTTTGAGCAACCTGGTCTAGTGGAAGGTGTCCCTGCCCATGGCAAGGTGTTGAAACTAGATGATCTTTAAGGTCCCTTTCAACTCAGGCCATTCTGCAATTCTCTAATACTTGCTTTGGTGTTAACCAAAACTCACACAAACAGACCTTAAAACCTTTCTGTGGTGTAGCCACAGCCACACTGACCACACTTCCTCCTGAGCACTCCAGCAACCAGATGGGCAGTGAATCACTTGCTGCACTGTGACACTTTTTCTTTCCCTCTTGCCCTACTGATGACAGACATGAAGAACAGGGAGTGCTTAGAACTTACCTATTTACCAGGATGAGCAGGATATATAAATGGTCCAGGCAGGTTAGTCACATGCCTAGCCAGTCAACTCTGCAACACACACATCCTCACTTTCTCACAAATGCATCATGTCATGTGGAAAACTGGGTGAAATTTCACAGATGCAACAAACAAAGAAATAAACAAACCTGATGACCCGATCAAATTGCAATAGTTCACTCCAAAATGAAAAGCACAACCCCTCATTTCTCATTTTCAGCAATAGTTTCAAAAACAGCCTACTCAAAGTGCTCTGCTCACACTGAAGATTTTGGGTCCACAAGCTAGGGTTTAGAACATGTACAAGAGCAGCAGGGATTTCAGATGGGACAAAACCAGGCAGCTGTAGCTCTAAGTAGGATTTACCTGCATTTGCCTGTGTACAATGTATCAGCAGCCAATCCTGTCCTAAATAACACTGCCCAAATGATATTTCACATCTTAAAACATGGTACAGACTTGTGAGGTTTCAGCAGTAATTCCAAACACTAAAACCAGCTAAAAGCTATAAAAACAACAGTAATTTATTTTCTGAATAAGATTCTACATAAGCACTTTATAGACACTCCTGAAACTTGCTTGAACAACACAAAGATTTTTTCTTCCTAAGCCCATACCCAGACCTTGCCGGTTTCAGCTGCTGTGTGTGCTTCACACCACACAGCAACATCTGCTAGCAGTTAATTTGGAAAATGGGAGACTGTCACCACAAAATGTAGACCTTTTAAAATAAACACAAGAAAAATATTACCAAGCAAAAATAAAACTCCATAATAAATATAAGTGGGTGGTAGCTACACACTGGTAGAGAGGATTTTATAAGAGATCAAACGAATCACCAGATTGAAACTGCCCTTCAAAGTGCCAGTTTCAAGAGACTGATGTCAGGCTGAGATCTGGAACACTCTCTCATCTTGCCTTGCCATTTCTACCCCTGGGGAAAAAAAATCCTAATAATGTATTTACTTCAAAGTTATGGTAATATTAAAAATATAAAACTCCTAACCTAAATTTCCAGAGTACTCTGTCAGCAAGAAAAGCTTGGTCTTTCCTCTTTATGAGCTCTAACTTACAGAGGAGCAAAGGAGTACATTCCCTCCCAACATCAGATGAAATATGGCTTAAAAACAAAGTCAGAACTTAGTTACTAAACCTGGTGAAAGTGTTATTCTCAAATGGATAAAACTGTTTTTTATTAAATAATGGGTGTTGGGGGGGTGGGGGAAGTAAAGTTTTTTTCCTTTTTCCTTTCCTTTTTAGTATTAACAAAATTAAAATAATTCTGCAATCTTCAAAAAGAAAAAAAATACTGTTAATATTTAATTTTAAAATGTAGGGGGAAAAAGTTCAGTGCTCCAGGTGGTATCAACAGTCAGGGGTCATTTTGTGAGCCTTTCTAATTGGGACTTAGTAGATTTTACTGTCAGGATCATATTGAAAGAAATGTCCTTCTCTCCTATGCCACTAACCCTCAGCTAGGAGCCACCCTAACTGAGCCCTCCTTTGTTTCCCCTTAACTGGGAAGCCCATTGGCAAAAGGAAATCTTCAGCTACAGCTATTGATGGAATCTCCTGTACTGGCTTTTGTCCCAGCTTGGTTCTCTTAGGGAGTCTCCCCCAAGTTTTCATGAAGACTGCAGCACATTTTGTCATTGTCTCACACGAGACAGGCTCGTGCTTGGCTCCAGCAGTTCAGAGCTCTTGACTGATCACAGGGGAGTCTCACACTCAAATGCTTAGGGAGAAGGGCTTTGTGCAAAACTTCCCAGGAAGCACACTAAAAAGTATAATTGTTAATAATAAAGTTGGAGAATTAATGCTCTCAACTGGAGCACTCAGAGTGTTTTGGTGTACAAAACGATTTGTATTTGGCCAGTAGGTTTGATAAAGCTGCAGCTGAAGATACTGGGGAAAAAATACTTGTACTAGCAGAATAGAATCTCTGTGGAACATCAACACTGCTGGGAGGAGAGGGGAGGGGAATTTAGACAAAGAAGCAAACAAAACCCACAGAGATCAACTACCTATTGACCATCCACAGATATTTACAACTCTGTTGCTTTTTTTCCTCATTCTGCCTTTTTTTCTAGGAAGACCATTAGGCAAAGGGTGAGTACAGGGAGAGCCAGGTTCATGGCTCCCACACATGAATGCTGGTCTCAGCAATTCAAGTTTACTCTTGCAAAGGGCAACACTTTCAGGTGGCTCCAGGCAGCTCAGGCAGTGCCAGCTGCCCACACACGTCACCAGTTCTGGGAGGCTCACCTGGAGGTGAGAGTCTAAACCAGATTTGCTTACAGTGCTAATCTCTCACCAAGCCAGCTGAAATTTTTGGAGGCTCTCAACACCCCTGTTGCAGTCTAAAATCCCATCTACCACTGGTTTGGGCCATTTTCACCCCTCACAGGGGCAGAGTAAAAATTAATTCATTGATATGAAAGTCTCAAGTTATTTCATAATCAGCACCATAAAAAGTCTACAAAAAGAGAGGGCTTTATAAGGAAAGGATGCTTTGGGAACATATAGGACCCCAAAGAGCCAGAAAAAACATGGAATAATGAAGTGAGTGAAGTGAGATTCTGAATAATTGTTCATTCATGGAGTGCTGTCCATCCTGTCCTCTGTGCAAGGCTGAGCAGTCCCTAAAGTGCAAGCTGTGTATAGATAGAGAGGAGCTCTTCTGTAGTGAAAAAAGGCATTTTGGACAGTCTTGAGGGGAGAGTGCTGCACCGGGATTTTTCTGACCCCGCAGGTCTGCCAGGAGCTACAGGAAATGGTATTCCCTACAGCAAAAAGCTGGTTTTTGTAGACAACTGGATATGCTGCAACTGATAGTACTCAGGTCAGATGTCAGAGGAGTTGTGGTGCCAGAAGGGTGATATATGGCTGGCATGGAGGGGATGGGGCGTCACCATCACCCTCTATCTGAAGATATCAAAGACACAGTTGGACATGAACAGATAACATCCACTCACACTTGGGGAAACAGGAATTCCAGTGCTTCCAAATATTTCTGTCCCCAAGGTAGTCCCAATGAGTTAACCCCTCTAAAACTTGTAAGTATGCAAGGATATATAGTTATCAAGACAGAAAGAAAAACGGGAAGAAAAGATTTCAACAAGCAATTTCGGGTGTGCCAAGTAACTGATTTCACTGTTTGATCTGAAGACATGTACTAGCCCAGGGCTCCTCTTCCTTCAGGACACATCTATCCAGTGGACAAAGCAATATTTGCTGTGAGGAGTGAAAGGTGTTATTGACACCCTGAGGCTGTCTCTATACCCCAGACAGCCCTTGGCTAACCAAACCTGGTTAGGTCTGTGCTGTTTCTCCCCCTCTTCTGTTGCCATGAGTCCAGCTGCTCATTCATCTCCACCCTTTTGCTCTCAGTGGGGTGAGGTCAGCCTTGAACCCCACAGCCCTGGAAATTATTCCATGCAGGAATCAATCTCTGCTGTCAAACCAAACCGGACTAGAGCTCTCCTGTCAGAGTCCTGTGTCTGTCTCACAGTGGTGATTGTGAAACTGGACCTGTTCACATGGGAAATGGGCCGTGTGTTGGCTGTGACTTCGCCCATAAGCCATAGGAATCACAGACTGGGAATAGCACTGACACTTTTACTGGAGGCTCTCACTACCCTTTTATTGCTGCAATATAAAGATACAGTCTAGCATTTAACTTTAATGACTTAATTATAATTGTCTGAGGGGCTCAGCTCTTTCTCACTGGATATCTCACATCCGTACTGAGGACTAGGAATCTTCCCAGTATGGTACAAACAAATCCCTGGTGGCTTATGTGCCTTACAGGCTTTTACAGCTGAGATCCCCATATCCCTGTGTTGCAATCATTGTTTCTCCAGGAGCTGCACTACCCATTTCAGAGTTGTAGGTTATGTTCCCCATTTCTGTTCTTTAGAGCAGCCAGTTCTCCCAAGAAGCTTTTACAGTTCTCCACTGACAGAGCCTGGTTTGAAACTGGCAGGCAACGATGGAGGCACACACAAGTCAGAGCAGCTTTTGCTCACACGCTGGATTTGCTGTTGGATTCCAGAGCTGGTTTTTACGTCTGTCACAGGGTGTCTGTCATCACTTCTCTTCAGAAGCCCAGCAGGATATCCCAAACAATACCAGCTTTGCAACAGGGAAGAAGGTTTCTTTTCTTCCCAAAGTTTTAGTGGTAAAATCTCAAACAACAGAGTGAAACTGTGTGTGTGTCAGAGCCCAAACTGGAAAAATAAAACCAAACAAAGCAAAAAAAAAAAAAAAAATAAAAGCTTTTCCGCCCACCCATCTTTCCTGTGAGCCCAAACTCTCCCTGACTTATGGCAAGGACCCTGGAAAGTATAAAATTTTTCCAAATTAGAAGAACATATGTCCCAACCACAGTTCCCTTCCAGGGAAAATCATAGAAAGTCCTCTTGCATTCATAGTCTTCTCCAGTGGGAACCAGAAAGTCTTGCTTACACTTTCTCCTGGGATCCTCTGGGAAGAATGAATAAGGAGTGGTTTCAAGGAGGACTTTGTGGTACTAAGATCCAAACATCACCACCACCACCACTGATTTATAAGCAGATGCCTTGGAATTGGTTACACTCTGCTACCTTCTCTCTGCAAAAAGAAAAGAAAACAAAAGTTTTTCTTGGTTTCAGACTATACTCTCAGCTCAGGACATGCACCACCACACTTCTGGTGACCTGTACCTCTGATGCTCTTGTCCCAGCTGTGGCCCCCCTGTTACAGCCATCCCAGCACCCCAAGAACCAGAGGACCACGGGAACCCTTGTCCTCAACACACAGCTGTGGGCACAGGACCAGCTGAACATCAGCTGAGCCTGCACATCAACCACTTCCTTCACCCTCCTTTCATCCATCAGATCCTACTGGTGGGACCTGTCCCGGCACAAAAATAAAACCTGTAGTTGTCAAAAGGCCACCACTGCAGAGGCCAGAGGACACAAGGGCCACAAGCAGGTGGCTCCCCAGACCACAGTGCACACTCCAGCCAAGGACCACGCTGAGGTTCCTTCTCTGGGAGCCACAGCACACCTTCACCACCCCTGCTGCAACTCTGGCAGCAAGATAGAGGTAACTCCTAAAAGCTGCTCTCCTTCTCCCAGAAACCTGACCCAGATGCAAGACCCTTCCCAAAACTTTTTCAATCAGCTGCTTGTGTAGGGTCCATTTAAAGTCCCCTCTTACCATTCCTTAATCACATCAAATATGTGCTGCATCGTGCCTGGGAATTTCATTTTGAATTCTAATGATTTCTTTATTGGCTGTCCCAGCAATGCTTTTTTTTTTTTTTTCCAGGGAGATTGAGGAACATCATATTCATCTGTGGGCTCCTAATCCCTTCAGAGTAAAGACTACTTTAAAGAGTTCTTTTCAAATTACTTTCAGCTTCTTTGGTTAGATCTTACAGGAAAGAATCCACAGAAGATCTTATCTGAACCCTGACATGCAATGACCTCTTTGCTCCATTTCATCACTGGTTCTACACTCATGTTATTAGGGATAATACTGGGAATTATAGGATTATCTCAGTCTTTCAGATATATTTTACATTGACTAATTTATTCTGTCTGTCCTTTCATGAATGTCTGATGTAATATCTGAGACAGAGGGTTCATAAGACTAAAGGTATTTGGCTTTCACCTTATCTCTGCTGTTTGTGGTCGTATGGAACCTCAGCCTGATCTGCAGCTGGGTGCAACCAGTGTCTGACCCCAGACATGTGATGGTACATTAGAAGTGCAATTAAAGTATCTGGTTAGCATATCCATGGGTGGAAAGTTAATGAACTGGTGCTCTGTGTACGCCGTGCATGTAAGCCATATCTGGCTGCCATGTGTGCCCAGAAGCCGTTCTTTCTCAGGGTATGCTGAAAAGCTCTGTCACCACAAGTCAGGCACACCCCTGATACTTTTCATAAGGCTCCAGAGGAAATTAATGTTGGTTCTTCCAGGTTATAGCTTTCATGTCATTAAAAACCCTACACCAACTGTATCATATGGAGAACAGAAAGAGATCACAACACAGACAGGTAACATAATCCACATGAAACTGATAATTCAAGGACTGGTCTGATGTTCAGCATCTGACAGAACAATAGATGAGACCAGAGTTGTTTCCTTCCTTAAAACATGCAATATCAGTGGGAGAAACGAAAGCAACACCCAAATGTGCAACCTGATTGTGACAGAAGGTGAGCTGTAAAAAGGGAAAAATCATTATTGAAGGTGATCTTTCAGTCTGTAGAAAGTCCCCAGTAACTGCAGCGTGCTTTGGCCTAGGAGATATGTGACCAACCTGCAGATATCAGAAGATTTTCTGGATTCCACCAAGCTCTGAATGATTCGGTCCTGAAGATGGAGTGGATGTACAGTTGCAACACACGCTCTGCCCTTGTTAGTGTTTCCTTATAAACTCAGTTTATAAGGAGACTGGATGCTTAAAAAAATACCTTGATGAGACACAGAGATAAAAAGCTCAGAGGTCACTCCCATGGTGATACATCAATATAAAACTGGAATAATGCAGCAGTGAGTCAAACCAAGGACATACCTATCAACCAGTTTGAGGGCTCATTTCCTGACATGCTGCACATGAGATATGGGAGAGCTTCAAAGCAAACCCTCCAGACAGCATTTTGGGTGAACTGTCCCTTCTCCTACTTAGTTACTCATTTGAAGAACTTTTTTGTGGAATAAGGCAAGACCATTTATACATACAGAGACAGGCTGTGTTTTACAGGAACAGAGGAGGTGTGCTCATAGTGAAATACATCTTGTGCCCAAAATTCAGCACCGAATTTTTCAGTAATTATCTGTACTAGTAGCTTGTGAATGCACCCTTTAAATCTTAACTCAAATCCTGAAAATATGTGAGCACAGCTGCACAGAACGTGACATTGTCCACACAAAAATTCCTCTTCAGAATCCATAAGTACTCGTGGATCCTAATTTGCTGTTTTCATTATCTCTGGATTTGCCTCATCAGAAGAATTCTTCTTTTGACCTGGTTTCATATCAAAGCAAGGCCTATCTTCATTAACACACAATTTATCACAGAGAGAATGAAGATTTATGTCTTTTCTGCCTGAAACATGAAATAGACTACCAATGCAGCTCACCAAGTCTGCAGCTGCAAAGTCACTGGAGCTCACTGTCCACTGGCAGGAGATCCTGGTTACAGAGAGTGTCCCACACTTTGCCAAATTTATAACCCTTAGAAGTCTAATTTTTGCATGGCTGAGCTGCTTTACCCATACAAAACTAAGGCTTTGAAGCAAGGCTGCACTATTGCAAACCAGGAATGAATTGTACTTCTAAGATACCCCAGCAACAAGCATGGTAGACACACCTGGCTTGCTATGTAGAAGGCAGCAACAAAATTTAAATGTCCATTCTTTTGATTTTGGGCTGTTAGCTGTCACTCGGTGCATTCCAGCTTGAACCTTCTTCCAAAGGCATGACACAAGCCAACTTGGGTCAAAGGAGACCCAGACAAACAGTATTTACCTTTCACCAGACTGCTGTGCAGGCAGGTCCTCAGTGCCAAAGCAGAAACTTTTTATTTTTCCTTTTTATTTCCCATTCCTATACCTTTCTCTGCTGAGCAAAGAAAAAGGTAGAATTAAAAAAAAAATCAGATTTATGCCTGGCCTGATGCATGTTTTTCTAGCTTGTAAATGCATTACATGTGGCATCTAGGAATAAAGTGTTCGGCCTCAAAAAGGAAGGGGAAATACATAGGAATGAAAGCTCATGTGGGAGCAGCCAGTGCTGTTCTGCCCTGCTTAGCAGGCTGAAAATGCCCTGCTTCAGCTGGGGCTATGTTTTCTCAACTTTGGCTGCACTGTGACCTCAGATGACCCAGCCTGCAGTGGATCTGGCCACTGTACATTTGATCCAGAACACTGAAAAACCGGTGTCATTTTCAGTCAGTGCTAAATCCAATCTGACCCAGATTGCAAAACCCTTACATCCCACCTCTAATCCCTCCGGTCCCGTCCAAGCAGTGAGGCCTATAGGCAAACACAGGACATGAACTTTAAGAAAAGCAGACAAATCAAGTCTCACAGAAATCTCAAAACCCAGACTTCAGGAAATCAACCTCAATAAAACTCTCCATATTCTCCAAAATAATATTTCTCTGTATTGCTCACTTTCAGACCATTCTGTGACAGTAAACACATTTTATCTTTCTTCAGTCTCTCTCTCTCTATAAGATCAGACTGAAGCAACACAATACTGATTACCTCTTTCTGGCCTTCTATAAAGGTACATCTTGCATGTATCTTGCAGGAAGCTAAAAAAAATTAGGTACAATTTTAAAACATTTTGCTTCAACATGCCAAACATTCCATTTCACATTTTTTCCCGTAAAATCACAATTCTCAGCCACAGCCACTTCATCAGTATAGAAATAGCTGATTTTCCCACAGTCTCTCCAACAAGTCAGACAGCAAACCTGCACTAAGACGGTTCAATTTCATTGGAGTCAGCACCTATTGAGCAATGTGGTTTTGGTTTCTTTTAAGCATTCAAGAACTTTTCTCATAACAATGCCATATGGCCTTGCAATCAAAGCCTTTGCCTTCAGCCTGTCACCTCCAAACTCACTGCTGATAGTCTATGGACTTGAATTTGAATATGAATACACAGAAGCTGTTTCAGATTTATTTTTAAAAAATTACCTCTGGAATGACAAATCTTCCAACTGCATTATCTGTTCTCTGGCTTTCACATGCTTTTCCAAACATTATGTGAAAAAAATGAGAAATAGGGAAGCGAAAGAAAAATATCTTGACTACCACTACAAAAGAAATTATTCCTTAATTACAAACAGGACACCCTTAAGCTGAGAAGCAAAGAGAAGGGCAATCTATCTGACCTTTCCTCATCATTTCAATTTGAAATATGGGGTAGGCAGAACCAATTGATGTGAGCAGATTCAGCAAGGTAAACACCAGTGGCAACTTTTTATATTTAACAACATCAGGCTTTCTCCAGGACAAAAAGTAAGAATGAGAACACTCGTTATGTACTCTTGAAAAATGTACTGTGTATTTAAAAAGAAAATATTTGCTTATCAGTTGTTCCTGTATAATGTCAAACATACGGTAGCTACATGGTATTCTAACCTTACCCCCAAGCTACAAGGAAATTGAGTAGATAGTTGGTTTTCTAGTGTCTTTAAAGTAACTAAACATGAAAGGTCAGACTTAGGGAGAACAGTAGATAAGCTGCCCAACAAGGCCAGCAGAGCTGAGGAAACATGCTCATGTGCAATGGATATCCCAATGTTTTCTTAGAAACATGTCATAAATGTAACATTTAGTGATGGTTTAAAGCATCCCACATGAATAAGTAGTGGGATTTACACAGGAAAAGCAAGGACATCAAAGACCTGATTCAGAGAGTAGGAAGAAGGCCGTGTTAACACCCTCAGACCAATTTTTATCAACCTTATGATATACTACCATAGTTACTGAGCTTGTGATCATGCACCATAGTTAATCATATTTCCCACAGATGGCCTGCCCTGAGACACTCACACTCAGAGCAGTGTCCTATTTTTTGCCACAATGTATTAGCCCTCTGTGATGACAAAATGATAGAATGCAAAAAATGTGCCTGGACCTGTGTGGAAATGACTTCATCCCCAGTCATGCTCCAAAGTTCTCCTGACATTTTTCCATGTGCCATCTCAGTCAGACAGCATTCACAGGGACAGAGGAATGGGATTCATGGGACAGAAATATGTGCCTGCTTTGGCCATTGTCCTGAGCTAAAGCTTGGGCTACACTTCAAACAAATTGGTGAATGGATGCTGGAAAATCACTGCCTTAAAGGAGGTGCAAGTGCCAATTTGAATGAACTCTGTTTCATCTGATATTCCCCCACTGCAGACTTGAGATATACTTTGCCCTAATTTTTATGAAATTTTATTTAACTGAAGTTTGAGTGCTCCCCCTGACTTCCATAAGTTTGGGGTTTATTGTACACCAGTCAGTTCTCTCACACGCAGCACACGGTGCCCGAAAATTTCAGGTTAATTAACTCACATCTGGTTTTCCACAAACAGAAACACTATGTTCTGCTGCCAACTACTATTGCTAGCTAAAGTGCTTTTTGCTCTCTCTTGTTTGGGGATGAAACCAGTGCATCTTTGATTTTTAAATCTATATATTCTGCACGTCTGATACCTTGTTAGAAAGCCAAGGGTTATTAATTTCAAAAACAGAAGGTAGAGTTTAATGAATAATGAATAGCAGCTGTTGGAAGAAAACCTTTGTAGCCCTGGGACCGTCTTTCCCTATGTTACAATTACACTTTGATTGACCTCAACAATAACTAACAAGCATGCCCAGCTGGATCATAAACCAAGTATATACTGTGTCCAGATATGGTGTAAAATTTCACATCAATGAAACACTCACTGTCAGTCTAGCTTCGTCCCATCATATGTCAATCAGACTTACAAATAAACTTACTAGAGCTGGGACATGGTATTTTCCTAGGGGAAGAAAAAGCTTTTTACTGGCAATGAATGAACAATTTAGAAAAATCACAATTGCATTGGGATGGCTCGAGTGCTGAAGAAAAGCCTTTTGCCATGACAGACGTGTGGGGCTTGCTCACTGTGCAAATATTTAGGGGCTTTAAGGAGAGGCACGTTTCCAGGCTGCCTGAAAGAGCTGTATCCCCATAGCTGGGAGGCTGAAAGCAGAAAAAGGTGAAGTTTGGTCTGATCAAGCAGCTGGAATATTTTCTCTATGAAGGAATGAGCTGCACTGGGACCTGGTGCTTTCAGGGGTCTGTGGGTGGGAGGCCCACGGGGTTCACTGGGGATACAGAACCTCTCACCCGTGGATAACCACATAGTGTTACACCTAAATTTGGGGTCTGTCTAAACAAATGGGAATAAAAATCCAGGGACAAACTGTTTGCACACAAAACCAGAAAAAGCTGGCCTGTGCTGTTTGGTGGATGGATTACTCAGAGTTTTACATCCTGTCTTGTCAGATAGGAACTTTGGTCTATAGCCAAGCAATATTAGGGATGAGCCACTGGTGAATAAAACGCTGCAGCCTCTGGATTTATATATACTCTCAGCTTTCTAACACTTTATCCTCCCTCTCCTGACAGTTCCTGGTGAAATGGAAAAGCAACAGATCTTTCTCTCATTAAGTCACTGGAGTATCCACTTTAAACATTTATATATTATTATTATATGTTATTATTTGTATTATTATTTATGCTGCTAAACAAAACAAATTGTCATAATTTCTTCCTGTCCATGAACTACATTATTACAGACACAAAAATCTTGTTACAGGCACTTTCTCAAAGGGCACAGCACAGCCATGCAAAATTATTCAGATACCCAAATAGCCCAGGTTTGGTTTCCCACTTTAATTTCCTTGATGAGCTCTCTGAGACCCTATCATGGCACCTCATGCAACCTGCACTGAGGAAGAGTCAGCTGAGCTTGCACGTTGTGTTTTCTGTACTGCAGAGCTGAAATGGCACATCCTGCCTCTCTTCATCAGAAATCAAGGTCAAGCACATCCCACCCCCTTGCAGCTTCCCCTCTTCTGCACCTGGTTTCACCAGCTGAGAGTAAAGTAGATCCCTTAACAAACACCAACACGAATTTTGCCTCTCCTTACACTGTTGCTTCTCTCTGCTTTGTATTCTCCAGCTGATATTTCTGCTCCATAATGTTTCATCACTGCTCTCAGTCTTAAAGAGAAGCCCTATTATCAGAGTTTCCTCATCTCATCCATCTTGACACAGAATTTCTTTATAGATTCATATCAGAACCTCAAATGTTTTGCTCAGGGGAACAAATCCTACCATATCAGGTATAGGCTGCATACGCCCACTGATTTTGATGGAACCTGAATTGTAATTAATTGAAAGGCAGCTGGCAATGCCTTAGTTCCAGCCCTAGAGTTGCAGGTATAAACTGTAGCTATGGTTTCACATCAAAAAGCAATATACTGGGTTTTCTAGCAGAAAAGAAACAAAGAAACAAAACAAAATACTCACCAGTAGGTAAAATTACACACCACCACCAGGAGAAAGAAAATTCCCAGTACCTCACCATCCCCTACCAGGTCATCAGGCATGACAGGCTGAGCTTGCAGCACACACTAAGTTTGGACAGACCCCAGCCAGGAGGGTGGATGTGGGAAGTGAATTCCAAAGCCAAGGTCGGGTGTCTCTGGCTGATTCCAGATACGAGTGCTGTGCTGCAGGAAAGGAAGCAGCCTCTTGGGTAACCATCTGGGGCTTTATAGGTTCCAACTAACGCCTTGAATTCTTCCCAGGAACTTATTAACAGCAAGCAAGGCTGTTCTCAAGTGTTCCTGGCATGGAGCTCCACACTGTGCACCAGCTCCAGTTTCCACGGCTCTCAGCACACGGCTCCATGTGGAGTGCATGGCGAAAACATAATCCAGCATCAAGGTGTCAGAGGCATGGAGAGCTGGGACAAAGTTTCTCCACTGAACATAAAAGACCCATTTTTCTTAATAGTAGCATAAGGGGAGTAAAGACATTGATATTTTGTCAAAGACTTTTCTCAGAGTGTTTGTATGCCCTGGACACCACTAATCTTGGAGCCCTTATAAAAGATTGATTATCAACCTGGTTTGTACTTTGAGAATTTCCTGACCTCACCCTGGCAAAATTAATGAATTTACTATGTGTGAAAGCAGCATGGGGGGTCACAGAAGCCCCAAAACGTCTCAGGTGTGAAGATTAACTAGGATATACTTGGGAAATTTTAGTGGATAAAATGTCTGTCTCTGTTCTCCAAGAGCTTGTTTCTGCCATGCCCCACTGAAGGTTTAGTCAGCTAATTTCTTCACATTCTCAATTCAGGACTGAGGTGTACCAACCAGCTTTTTGGGTTGTTTGCTTTTTGGGTTTTTTTTAATCTATTTAAAGTCATGTATAGCTAAGCTGATTTTCTCCACATTCCTTATTTTGTTACTTGCTTTCTGACTGTAATTACACAAACAATTCAAAGTGGAGGAAAATCAATACTTCTTTAGGACTGGAAGAAAATCTAAATACTTCCCTTGGTTCTAACCTACTTGCTGGATCAAAAGCAGAAATAAACAAGCATTGCTGAGTAGATTCCTACACACATAATAGCAGCTTGGATTTCAGACAGTGCAGCTACAAATGCCCAGCACAAGGGCAGGTACAAAAGCACTGTCATACAGAGATTTTCTCTGTCACCAATTTAATAGCAATAATATGCAGCAGGGGTGCAAATTACTCTGGAGCAAATTAGTCAGTTAAATAAATTTACTAGACATGCAAAGCAAAGAATTATTTTAGTTTCTTTCCCAGATCTATAGTTTAGTTTCTTTCTGGAGATCTATAACAATTTCCTCTCTGAACTGGTACAGCATTATGTAGGCAGAGGCTCTGTGCAGAATTACCAAGCAGGCATCAGGGTATTTGCAGTTAATTATCTTCCTCATAAGTGATGAGTCAACAGCACAAAGCTCCTGGGCCAAGTAACAAAGCTGGCTGAAAACTAGACATCAAAAGACCACTTCAGCTAAAAAGCTTTCTAAGAGAAAGGGGTCACAGGAGCTATCTAGGGAGACACGCTGGCAGAAAGAGTGAGTGAAAGATTAAGGAGTGGGAAGCTTCCTTCTCCACGATGTTATGAACAGCAAGTATTAAGGAAAATCCAAACATTCTGGTACCTTTAACTAAACAACAATCTAACTTGTTGCTGAAGTAAAATAACTTTAAAGTAATCATATCTTAAAAAATGTATCTTTGAAGTCATTTACTCTACACTACTTGGCTAGAAGAGAATTTCAAGTCACTCTCCTCCTCTTGGAAAGAAGGGAAAGGAATTAAAGTTCTGAACTGTTCCCACAGAAATGGTGGACTTAGAGCTAGATACACAACAAGGAGATGATCTGAATGCCAGAAAAATCTGTGATTAGGGGGTTCTCCCATGATTTTTCCCTTGCCTGGAAAGCAATATGAGTTGATGCCCATTTTCAAGCCCTTGTTTTCTCTGAATTTTCAATTCAAAGAGAAATTCTAGACAAGAACAGTGATACAAGAGTGTGCAAGGCAGATCCTTAAAGACACCAGTTATTATTATGCAATGGCTAAGAAAAAGCCAGTGTGTTCATTCAGAACTGTTAATTTCAAACAGTATCAACCATATTCACAAGTTTCCAGAGTCTCAACTCAGAGGCTCTGGAGGCCTGAGGATGGGAACAGAGAAACTTCTACAAAATAGCATAATTCAAAGATATTTTAGCAAAGGTATCATGCTTCATGTGGTATAAACATTATTCCAGGCAGAAAATCTTCAGACAGATCATCCTTAAAAAGGTGAATGTTCAGATTCTACTAGAGTGAGCTCCAGCTCTATGAAAAGTATACTTCAGTGTACTGAAGAACTTTAAAAAGCTCACCATTATCCACTCTCAAAATCTCAGCACAGAGGTAACCATTCATCACTCAGAGACAAAAATTTTAATACATCATCTGAAAACCCTACGAATATAGAAAAGCAAAGCTTTTCTCAAATTGCTTTTCATCACCCAGGCAGAATAGACACAGATATTAGGAAACAGAGGTGCCTACAAGCATCACAATCAAATCTTACAAAACACACAATGAATTTATATTAAATAAATCTATAAATCTGAGTGTCCTTATCTTAAGATTTATTCCACTTCTATTGTGACAGGAAAGAACTTGTTCCGGAGTTTATTTTTACTTTGGGGTTTTCTAAACCGTAGGACCCCTCATCTTTGTCAACAAATGTTGAGACAACCTAAATAGAAATCCTCTATCCTATAAATTGTAATGTGTCTTTTATGCTGCACCAATTGTACCAGAACATACTCTACCTCCATTATAGGAAAAAAACATACAGCTATTTGGATTAGATTTGGCAGGACTGAAAATAAACCATAAAAATACTACAGAGATTAACCAGTCACACAGCACTGGAATCCAGAAACACTGACCAACCAGGAAAGTTTCCTTCTGACAAAGAAGAATTCCCCATATCAAACCCTGTTGAGATGTACCTTATAGAGACAGTCACAGGAAAAATGCACATAGATGTTCATTTGTAATTGCAGCTCCACTTCAGAAGCAGCCTGATTTTAACAGGGACTGACAGAAGCCCAGAACAGGAGGTGTAAGGAATACTTTCTATAAAGTCAAAATCTTCACTCCAGCAGCAAATATTTTTCCATTAGGTCACCACTTCAGACTGTCTGAGCACCAAATCAAAACAGGTTTTTCTTTTGCAGAGGTGTTAGATAACCTATCTTTAAAAGCATCAAAAGACAACATACAGAATTTGAGAAGGTGCTTTCAGTATTCATGGACTTTTCAAAAATACTGTTATTTACTCCAGTCACTAGAAAAAAAAATTAAAAACTGCAGGAAACAATATCATACTACTGAAATATTTTGAAAGTATTCTTTAAATAAAAAAAAAAAATTAAAAACTTCTACTAACTATCTCCATGTTAAAAGACATCAGAGGTCAGATGTGAATCTAAAGAATAGCAAGTCAATAAAGTGTCCTCCTCTGAGCTTCCAGGAGAAGAAAAACAGAAGGGGGTGTTAAATCTTTGAATAAATCTCCAGTAAAGACAGCCAGAAATTATGCTGCCTTTAGCCACATGAAAGAGAACAGAAGGATTTCTCTTTTTAAATTACTCTTTATTGTCTGCTTCGTAAATCGTGATCACATGTGGTATTTATTACAATGAAATTTTCTTGTTGCTGTAGCACTCTTGCTTGCATTCAGTGCTTTCTGTTTATTTAAAAAAAAATGTCCAGAAATTCTCCAGTTCTGTAACTGAAATTTTCTGGTTGTGCACAAGCCAGAGGGTCATGGTGACAACCAAGGAGCCTGTGTAAAATATAACACACACCTTTTTAAGTTGAGATTCAAAGCAATAGGAGAGAGTCTAGATCCCATTACCCTATCTCTCCATTTCATTTTCACACAGACAGCTTTTTACAGGTAGGATGGGAATTGAAGTCTAACAAGATTTTTCTATGCCTGTGTAACTTCAGGTCTTGCACTCCTTATTCTAAAGCCCACCAGAACCATCCCATTAGGAACAATTATTTAAGACCTTCTACAACTGACTTTACAAACTTGCCAAACAGGCAAAGCCAATTCACGGATTGACACAAATTCACCTCCCCACTGAGGCCATGAATCACCACATATATTAAACTAAAGAGAGACACTGATATGACCACGGATAAACACATTCCTTGCATTTTTTTTCCAGTTGGAAATTGACCCACGTTTGGTTTGAATTAAAGATTCATCGCAGTGAAACAAATAACTAAATGGAAAGATATGAGTCCCCTTGAAGAGCGTGCAAATCAAATTTAGGTGATAATTGGCAGCAGACAATTGAAACCTACTGTTTATTTGCACAGAACCTGATGTTACTGAAACACATCTTGAATTCAGGCACACTGTGAACCGAGCAACTGAGTTTGCAGGAGTTAATTTAACAGTTTTGTGTCTGAGGTAGAAACAACCATGCTTTGAACAAAATGAGACAAAATTACATATGCTCAGACCCCTCACTCCAGCTACTGTCCCTTCCTGTACAGTTACTGCGCTTCCAAGGTTTTATCTGCTGTAATTTGTTTTTCCCCAGAATACTCTCCTCTCGGGAAAGCAATGCATGGGGATGCCATAATTGGGAAGAAGAATAAGCAGCTCATAGCTGAGTTATAATGAAGTATTACCTCCTATAACGTCTGCCCAACTTACTCCCTGTTTGTTTAACTTAGTTTGCCAGGGAGCATAAATATACATGTCATCAGCTGCATGTTTGGCAAACCAAGCAGTTTTTTCTCAGGATGTGCTTGGCCTCAGTGTAAGAGGAAGAACAGTTTTGCAGCACAAGTGAAGAAGAGAAAAATGTCTCTCTAGCACAGAGCAGGCTAGAGTAGCAACTCCCATAAGATAGATTTGGCCAGAGCATTGAAGTGAAATTTTGGTGTATTTTTCACTTCACCACATGTTTTATAGATTGGGTTGTTGTTTTTTTTTTTTTTTTCAGTTAGCCTGAGATATGACTGAATAGAAGGAGGATGATAAAGATTTTTTAAATATTAGAAATTATAGAATTTTTCTGATAAAGGGAAATAGCTATCAGAATAATGAATTCTACAGGAAAAAAAAAAAAGAAACTTCAGTCATCAAGACAGAGGATAGTGTCCTGTATCAGGACACTGGTCCCAGTTTGAGCTACTAAAACCTTGATTCTAAAAGGAAGAGACAGTGTTCATTCCACACCCACTTGTATCTGCTGGAGGTAAGACCTCTGATGGTAAAATCTGATTCCTACAGATTTTTATTGCCCCATTTTATAGCAATTTTCCATGACAACAGGGGTGGGGGGATGGCCACGAGTGGGCAGAGAAGGGAACCCCTCTCTCATGCAGGTCCACCAACAAGGCAGCAAGAGCAGCACCCGAGGCTGTGCAGGCTGCGGGGTCATTCAGGAAGCACCAAGGGCACCTCCTGAGAGGCTGCACTGCTGTTTCCAGCCCTGAGCATGGATCAGCAAGGGGCCACCCCTTGCCAGAGAGAGCCCCTTGGGCTGGTCTTTGCTCCAGCCTGACCCTGTAAGGAAGCCACACAGCTTTCACTGGGTTTTGCTCTAAATCTGCTGTTGCTAGAGAATTTTAGGCAGCCCCTCTCCACATCACTCAAAGAGAAAACTCTTCACCTTAAGAGTGAAGCTTTAAGGAGAATGTTGTCCCACCTTGCTTCCCACAGAGGTATTGCCCAACATGAGTCCTGTATCAAAAATAAAATAGCAAAGCCAACAATGTTTTCAGGACTCAGGAGATAAGTTTTGCCTCTTTGGGGACAGATAGCTCACATAATTTAGCACAGCTCCAGAGATCAGCTATCTCAGGCCAAGTTTATGTACTTCAAAATTAATGTGGGTTTCCTTCAAGTAATTTAGAGAGCACTCCCATACACTTACCCCTCCACCCAGGGAAAGCATATTACCATTAAATTTCCAGATTACCAAAGCAGAATTATTTCTATTAAAGCTAAGATGCTATTAATCATAAGTATGGTCACCTGAATTTTAAGCCTCTCAAGAGGAATTGGGGCCTGGTCATCTGACTGCTTTACCACACTAACAGATTGCCTCTAATTCAGTTGAATCTTCAGCAACAAAACACATTCTTCTAGCTGTCAGAGAAGCTGGCAAACTTTGATCCTGTCAATCTTTTTCAGAAGTTTATGTTAAGATTATTTAGCTTGTCACAAGGTAACATATATAAAGGAGGAGAGACCAAACTTCACCTGAAGTACAGATGATATAGCCAAATTTGTTAGAAATTTCAAAGTCCTGCCTGTGAGATAGATGAGTTACTATCACGTGCATCAGTCAGAAGCAAGAAGAAATTATGGCTCTAACTGGTAAGGCTATGCTGGAAGAAGGCCCCATGTATTTTGGCCAAAAAAAAAAAAAATCTGTATTTCCTTTAAGGAAGTGGCACAAATAATACCAGTAAAGGAAAAAGAAAAGAAAAAAAAAATAACAAGCATCAACTAAACCAAGCAAATATTTGCCCTTCTCCCTGGAAAACAGAAGCTTTGGGACATAATAGAATACACTCCTTCCTACATTTAATAACATCTTCCTGGATATTTCCCCTGATACAGCACTATTTATGAAGTCCACACCTTCCTCACATCCCAGTTTTTTCTAACCTCACACTGCAGCTCTCAGATCCTTCATTTATGGCAACACAATGCTTGTGGGAACACAGAACCAAGCAGCTGGTAGAAAATGTTTGGGCTAAAAGGAAGCAAAAGGAACTTTTGTGCAAACTCACAAGAGCATTCTTCAACAGACTTCTGCCAAGAACAGGATAGGCTCAGGGGATCAGGTATGGAGGATGAAACAGCTCCTCGACACCCCTTTCCAGCCTTCTTTCCCAGCATTTCACTACTTCAGCCTGCAGTTCTGCTTTTGTGCAGACTAACTGCAAATCACCTTGATAACATCCCTTTCCAGTGACTTTTTATCTGGTTACAACTGAGTTAGGCCTGAAATGCTGAAACAACCTTAGCACAGCTGCAAATACATTTTAATGACTTGAAAAGTAAGTCAAGAGATCTTCCATAAGATGATCAGGCAAAACACAAGCATTATTGTGTCATTCACATAAGACTATTAACAGATTTTTTTTTTCAACAGAAATCCACTGAATCGAATTTTAAAACTAGTATTTTCTATTTTGGGCTTGACATGCTTCATCATTTCCTCATTTTATTCTGCAAAAATAAAAATCAGTTGGGTGAGGGTCAGACAAGGAAAGGAAATTACAAATTGAATGGAGTTTGATTTGTAGGAGCTGCAAAGACTGAAAATACAGCACTGAGCAACAGACAAGTTTAGGGATAACTGTGCAAGGTAAGTCTTTGCAAATCTCACCACAGTCAACAGAAAACCTGAAACACTGCTCACAAACCAGAGCACTCAGCAGAAATCTAGTAGAACTTACAACATTTTTAATTACAGACACCAGCTGTTATTTTTCCCTACTTGTACTGTATCCATGAAGAACTTTGCAGTGAAATAGCCCTGTAGGACTGGACACACTGCAGCACAGGAATTCTCAGAGAAGCAGGTTTATCCACCAGCCCTGGCTGTATTTATGACAAGAGGCAGCACACAGCTGTGGCACCAAGCTTCTCCCATCACAGTCACTGCATCCTCCACGCTCGGACAAGGCTCTCGGGCACATCCCTGGGGATGCCCTGTGCAGGACCACGAGCTGGATTTCACGGATCCCTGTGGGTCCCTTCCAGCTCAGCACATCCTGCGATTCTGTACAGCCCTTCAAGACCTCCTGATGAATCGCAACACTGAAAAGTTCTCGTTTTTAGAAGGAGCAAACCAGCAAGGGACGCTCCCGAGCCCTTCCGTGCATCCTCCCCCCACGGAGCGGGGCTGGCGGTGGGAAAGGCGGGCAGCGCAGCCGGCACCGCCGCCCGCAGCACGAAGCACAAGCTGCTTCCTCCACCTCGTGGAGAATCGTGAGAATGATCTGCAAACCGCAGACACCAAAAATTGATAAAATACACGATATTTAAACAAAAAAAAAAAAATCCTTTCCCCGGCCCAGAGTGTTCCAGAATTTTTTGAATTAGTTTTGTGTTACATCTGATCTATTATAAGTGCTTAAAAGCTTCCTTTTTTTCTTATTAGTGAAAAACATCATTAAATAAACAAGAGATTCAGAGAAGCAACTTAGAGATCACCACTGAGAAGGAACGGTCAGATCTTAAGCTACTTGGAAAGTTATAACATTTATTAATTGCTTCATCACTAGAAAGGGGGGAGAATCTCCTCAGGGTGAGTTTCATCATTTCACTGTGCTCCAAAGTTTGTACCAGTAAATATTGTTACTACTCTAGACAATAATTCTGTTACTACTATTCTGGAATTGTTATATTCTTAAGAAAAGTGGTTTTATTTCATTGGTGCTTATCTTTGTTTCATCAGCTGTCTTATTCTCCTTTATTTCAAGTTTACATGACAGTATCAGATTCATCTTCTCCTGATCAGGCCATTTGTTAGACTCTACTTTACTTGATACCTTTAAAAAATGCTTTTGTGAATTTGAAATTTCCTGTATCTCAACTCTATTTCTGCTAGGTTTTTGTTTGTTTGGGTTGTTTTGGGGGCGGGGCTTAGGAGGTATTGATGGGGCTTTTTTTTTTTTTTTTTTTTGTGTAAGAGTAATTAACA
This sequence comes from Chloebia gouldiae, assembly GCA_003676055.1. Taxonomy (NCBI): domain Eukaryota; kingdom Metazoa; phylum Chordata; class Aves; order Passeriformes; family Passeridae; genus Chloebia; species Chloebia gouldiae. Next base: position 13,108,821 of record QUSF01000008.1, on the reverse strand, counting down.
CTTCATTCAAATATATTTTGATAGAATTTAAATATCACCTCTTTTCCTGGCATATTCTTGCTTTCATTGCCTCAAATTTTGTTTGCTATTTGACTGCTCTCTTACCTTACAAAGATGTTTTGATTGAAGTATCCATGACACCTACCCCAACACAAAGTACAGGACCACACAGCTGAACTAACCCAATGTATTCACTGTGTTCTAATTGCATAGCTAGCAGCAGAGAAATTAGGTTTTAAAATCGACACTCCATTGAGACAGCTGGAAGAAATTCACACTTTGAAGTGCTATTGTGTCTGTCTGCCTACAGAATCAATACATACTATTCTGAAATGTAGTCAAAATGCAGAATAAAAACGCTCTGCAGGGCAAATTTCAGCTTTTACGCAGATTCTAGTATTTACCAGCTTTTCATTCCATCTTCCTTCTCCTGGGGAAAAAAGGAAATTTGAAAAAACCTCAACAAAACAAAACAAACCCTAAAAGCTCTTTATCCAGGGATAGCAGTGAATTCAGCCTAAACCCACTCACCTGGCTGAGGGCAAAGGAGGTCAGAGCCCTGTGTTAGGCTCAGTGTTAGGGCAGGCTCTGACATCCATATCCAGCCAGTGCTGCATGTCCCTGGTTTGTGAGGACCGTCCTGGAGAGTCTGTCCATTCCCACATGCAGGAGAGGAAATAAGGGTGCACAATCCTGAATACAATTTTTTGCAACTACATGTACCCAAACTCCCTGCCCCTGTAAGTGGCTGTTACCAATTACCAGGGCTAGCAACACTTTCACTGCCACCTCTACGGGCAGCAGTTCCCATCTGGATTTCCCCTTTTCCCTGCTGTGGCTGTTCTGTGCCTAGCCAGCTGCATGGCAGATTGCCCCCTGGCTGCATCCATTACACCACAAAGGCACTAAATACGTAATGAGGTTTTGATCACAAGGGACAGATTTCAAGGGACAGAAAAAGCAGAGGCTCGAGTGTCTGAACAAGGACTGTCTAAGTTTGCCATCTGTGCTCAGAGAGCAGCTGCCAGCTCTGCTTTCACCAAGAGCTGAAGGAAGAGATCGAGATTGGAGGGGGGAGCTGGCAGCTACTGCAGCAGCGGGTAACAGACCAGGTAAAAGAAATTGTGGATGAGGATGGACATAGAATATTTTTAATGGTGAAAAGAGACATGTTAAAATGAAGAGCATTCACTGCATCCAGTGAACATTTTATGAATGACTGCCTGGAGTTAGAGCTACAGCATGTAGGAGACTCCCCAGCAGAGTGTCAGTAGCTTCTGGCATTTGGTGAATGTTCACTCACAAGACAGCTCTGCTGAAGATGATGCCTACTTTTCTGACAGTTGCTATTTTCTGTAAAATACTAACCATTTGACTGGTAACAATCTTTTAACATCTTTCTTGCAGTAAATTCTCTTTCTCGGTCATAAAAAGCAAAACGTAATGCATTTTTCAATACACACCATCACCTGTGTGATCCCATAAAATTCAATTGAAAACTGCAGCCAGTGCTACACTCTTAAATAACCTTTCTCCACAACGTTAACTGAATATTATTAGTACAGAGTTGTTAAGGATGAATAAAATGACTGGAGGTCACCTTGGCTAGGGCCCCTGCTCAAGCAGGGTCACCTGGAGCAGGTTTCCCAGGACAGTGTCCATGTGATATAGAACTGCAGGATTTCCACAGCACTGCTTGATGTCTTAGTCAATCACACCATCAGACATGTTTTAAATTGCCTCATTTCTTTCTCAGGCTTGTAGTTTTCAGTAGGTGCTTTTTGTGAAGGAAAGGGATGAGACTATTGTTTCAATGCCCTCAGAGACCATTGGCTGCATCACTACAGACAGAGGAATAAATACAGTCTGCCTATAAAGATTAAAAGGATAATTACTGCAGTACAAAAAAAAAAGACTGTGTGAAAGTTGGTCAACTGGCTCAATGCTGTGTAAGAGAATTAATATCACAATGAGATTTGGTTACATCTGTAAAATGTTAAAACCTCCTCTCATTACTCAGAGCCCACCAGAACTACCCCGTTTGCCACAATTATTTAAGACCTTCTACAACTGACCAAGCCCTTTACAGAGTTGCCAAACAGGCAAAGCCAATTCACAGATTGACACAAATTCACCTCCCCACTGAGGCTGTGAATCGCCACAGGCATTACACTAAGATTAAACTGATATGATTGTGGATTCCTTGCTTTCTTTTTTTTCCAGTAGGAAACTGACCCACATTTGGTTTGAATTAAACTCACTCATTGCACTGAAACAAATAACTAAATGTAAAGATATGAGTTCCTTTGAAGAGAGTGCAAATCAAATTTGGGTGATAATTAGCAGCAGATAACTGAAACCTACTGTTTATTTGCACAGAACCTGAAGTTACTGAGCTACCTCTGGAATGGACAAATAGAGCTGTATATTCTGCTTTCCACCTTGCTTCTCATTTTTAAACCTTCTACAGAACATTGTCAACTCACCAGTGTCAAAGCTCCTGCAACCTTGTTAAGTAAATGAGGGGACAGAGGAAGCTAGTGAAAATACTTTTTTCTATTCTAAAAAACATTGGACCTTTAACAATTTACATCTGCTTCTGGTCCTCCTCCTCTCCATACACACAACAACACTGGATTTCAAGACAAATCTTGTTTTTGGATTGCAGTACAAACAAGCAAGTCTGTATTTGAGTATAAGGTTCTATGGCTCCTGGTCACCCCATTTGTGGCATGGTATAATCCAGTTTTCAGTCTCAAATTCTTTCAATGCCTGGACCCTGGCACCAGAGCCATAAAACTACTACTTACACCTTCAAGTCTGAAAAAGCATGGCAGACAAAAAAAAATTAAAAAAATAAAGTTCCAGTTTTCCCTGCCATCAATAATCTTGTCCTGGTATTTATTTCTACCAAACCAGACAGGTAAGGAAGAAAATACCTTCATTCTAATTGGGGAAGATGCTAAACACATCTGCATGTGTTATAGCAGAGGGGGTGTCTTAGCTAGAGAGATTACAAATTGGAGACATAAACATTAATTCCTCCAAAAGTTATGGAAAATGGGAGCACAGGTAAAATACAATGATTTTTTTTATGGGATCCTGCTACATCAAAATGGCTTGAAACAAACCATCCAGCCTCTGACAGAGCACTGCTGAAGAAACAGGTCAAAGTGACTTAAGACTAGAAGGATCTAAGAATGCTTTATTACTTAGGAGATTAAAATTTGAATGCCAAAGGATAAAATAAAATAAAATCAAGTGGGGTGGTATCTCCCTTTTAGCTTTAACAAAATCATTTGTGTTAATATTTCACTTTAAAAAAAGGAGTCCGCAACCTCCCGGGAGACTTAACTCTCAGACTGTTGTCACAGGACTAAAACTGCCCTTCTGAATAGCTGAGAGTAACATAATGTATTTTCATAAAGGGAATTCTAATTACTACAGGTATCTTAATGTTGCATGTTTTCACTAAATACTCAAAATTAATCAAATCACTGGGGAAAATTTAACCTCAGGGAAAAAAAAAAACCACTGTAGTATCAAATAGATTCCATACCTTCCTTACCTCTTAATAAAGATTTATGTTGTCAATGACACTCATTCAGTAGCATGAAAATACCTCCCCCATTCCACAATACTTTGGAACTGACTTGGTGTTTACCTGTTGTAACTCATTATTATGCACACTTTTTTCCATGTCAAATACGTCGACCAGCTGCAAGATTAGCAGCACTCACAACTGCCAATCCATAAATCACAAAGAACTCAGTACACCCATCACTGCTCATCTGAAATCTGGACATGCTTTGCATCTGTGCACCAGAGCTGCTATGAGCAGATCTTCACCAGACCTTGCTTCAGTGACTTTCTTCAACCAAAGTGAGAGCTGACCCCCAGTCACAAAGACAATTCCTCCCATTTCTTGAAGCTGTCTGATAAACGCGTTGTTGTGAAAACTCCAAGGAAACGTGTGTATGATTTAAAGGAAAAATTCAAAGGCTTATTAGAAGAATTGCTGAAGAAGAGAGAAATTCCTCTAAGTTTTAAAATTGTTTACACTTACCTTTCCTTGTGCCAATCTGATTCTGGTTTGTTTTTTTTTTTCATTCAGATCCTCAAAATGAACGGTGTTTTGACTTTCTTACATCACCTAGCCATTAACACACATACCTAAATCTTCAGAAATTCTGCCCCATAAGTTGGACTAAACATAACAAGCCCCGGTATAAAAATGCTATTGAAAAGCAATAAAAAAACTATGCCATAAGTTCTTATAAGAAAGTTATTCTCAGGTGAAGACACCTGCAGAGTAGAGTTCATATTAAATGTTTAGGAATACAAAAGGTTTGCCTAGTGATTCTAAAGGGATATGACAAAAAGAAAAATAAAAAAAAAACAACTCCAAGATGCTTAGCCATCCTAACACAAAAAGAGATTAAAATAGCATATAACTGATTTTATTAATCTTGTTACTGTCTGAATCCATGTGGGAAGCATTCAAAGGGTGTATTTATTTTGTCTCATTGACAAAATAACAAATACTAACCATGAAGATTTCTACCTTTCAACAGTGCAGGCCCTACTTCAAGATGAGAGGCAGGGCTCTTCACCAATGCTCCACTTCCAAAGCCTCCAAAAATAAAGTGAGGAAGTTCCAGGCATAAGAGCTTTACTACATTGGAGTCTCACCATATTCTCTGAAAAATTCAATCACAGTAACACAGGTTTGTCACCCCTCTAATAAAAGTAGGAAGATTCCTTGTACCACCTGCAACTGCAGCATCTTCTCACAAAATACCCACACACAGGTATTTATAACCAAATGCAGCTGACATGAGTCAAACCTGCAGCGTGGATGCAGTGGTCACTTCATTCAAAAGCCTTCTCACCTTCATCTCCCTGAGGCACCAGGAAGATGATGCCTCTACCTTGTGAAAATATACCAGAGAAGGAGAACATGTCTCAAGAACCTCGCTGTGTAAGACTTGTAATACCAACAAGGCAGAACCATTTGCTCTCTTGTAATTTGGAGATTAACATTACACATGAACCAAATCCTAATGGTGTATATTCAGAAAAATGCATAAGGAGTATAGAAAATTGGCCTACTAGGTATATTAGAACAGAGCTGCATCATGAAAAGCCAAGGAGTAAGAATATTTTGTAGTCATATTACTTAAAACTGACACCGATTATGTTTTGGAAATGTAAATATTCAACTTGGTTAAATCAAGACAATCACAGGTAGACATTTTTTCCCAAATCTTTGGCTGTATTGCAATGGTTGTTTCAATTTGTAATCTCCAACTAAACATTTCCTATCCATGGATTAACAATATATTTACTGACTTGTGTCTTTTAACAGTATTTATCCAACATAACAAAATAAACTGCAATTTGTTATACTTTTTTTTTTACAAAACATTTTATAAATATTTTTACAAAATGTATACAAAGCAATTTCAAGTGAGACATACTTTACAAATGAAGGTATTTAAGCAAATAAAGTCCATACCACGCTGACAATAAGTGACACATCCTCTTTAAGTGAAGTCAGTCTGTAAGGCCTCCCTACTCTAACAGATAAATTATACCAAAATCTTCAAAATGAACATAGTTTTCTTAATTGCCAGTTTAAAATTTGTTTTAATATTAGGCAGTATTAAATAACATTGAAATCACAATTCGATCCAGCAAAATAATGAAAACATGTTTAAACTCATGCATATTCACAATACTTTGCTGGACTTGAGCCCATATGATTAATAAACTTCTTTTAAGCACCACAAAAATACAATTATTTCATTTACTGCTTCACCACGTACCAGAATTCCTTTAAAATTGAATTCAAAGGAGTGAACAACAGAACACTAACAATCTAAAATCAATCTTACTAGGATTGTTCAAAGGGTTCCTCTCATCAGCAGTTCAGAGAAATGTGTCTGACCAAATCAATCACCATTACTGTTTGCAATTTGTCATTTTTATATACCATTGTCCTCCCTTCCCAATGAGATCCAATAAAAGACACATAACCTGATACTTCAGTTATGTATTTGCTGTAGAGAGGCTGAAAACCCCATACCCATTTCAAGGTGGTACAGCAAGCAAGGGGACTGATGAATGTGCAACTTCACCTTTTTTTTCCTTAATAAAAGAAAAATTTAACTAGCTAGCATACAGCTGTGTAACTTACTGCTCTCCTTCCTAAATAGTTCAGAATGATAAATTAATAAAATTTCCAAAATGATAAAATAAAATATGCATCAGGATACACAGCCATGAAAATATTATTAAATCTAAAAAGGCAATAGGTGAAGACTATCTTGTCAGTTTTGCCAATAAGAAAACAACTACCTGCCTGAGAGTCTATTCTGTGGACACCCAACTAAAAATTTAAAACTGGCAATACTTGTTAATATTTCATACAACACTTGGGAATGTTGGGTTTTTACAAACATATACTTTAAAATTGGCACAATTTTTTAAAATGGCAATTAGCAACATATAAAACCAGTATTTCCATTCACGTTGAAGGGGAACTGAATTTTAAGTTCATCTTTCTCTCATTGCTTTCTAGATTTGGTTTCCTTTAGTGGTCAGACAGTGGACTGCAGCTCAGTACTGAGCTGCACTGTAATGTTCTACTATCCCGAGGATCTAATTCTGCTTCCTTCCATGCCATTCAGATGGACTGAATTACACACCAGCAAAACTTTTTGGTTTCTCTCCTGGCAATCTGACTGACAACCACAGCTTGTCACAACGAGCCTCTTACATCACGAAAATCATAATCAGCAAGTCTGGAAAATGGCTGGTAATGTTTCTGAGAAATGGTGGAGAAGTTCTGGGGGAGAACATGAGCATACCTTAGAAACCACAAAAGCTGTATCCTCCTGAGCAGACATATGTACTACACACACATGACCAATGTCAGCGTGCTTATGTGCACTAAAGCACTCATGACCAAAGTAAACTTGAACAAAGCAGCATGGGCAGCAAAGAAAAAAAAAAGTCATAGATTAAAATAAATAAATAAAATAATAAGATTCTATCTTAACAACATGACAGCAAGCCAAATGCAAACCATGCAATGGTTTCACTTGGCTTTACAATATGAATTAATAATTACACATTTTTTGATATGTTTAAACAATGGGATTGCTGATCAACTTTGGTCTGTACATATCTTGATAATAATGACTGCTACGGTGGATGATTTAACATTCTCTGACAGCAAAAAGCAAAAAAAAAAATCAAAAATAAACACTGGCCTTTAAATTTACTCAGAGTAAGGCTAACATCCTCTTAAAATATAAGCTACAAATACAGTTTTCAAATCAAAGTGCTTTTGACACTTGGTCTAAAAAAAAAAACAAACAACAAATAAAATAAAAAAAACATTTATACCACTTCAGAAAGACTCAAGGCTGACTACATCCAATTATAAAATGCAAAATCTTTTCCTCAAGAGATAACATATATATGTATTATATATATAAATTCATGGCTCTATTATGGCCTCATCCTGTACACTTTGCTATTTACTGGCTTCCATTCTACCTTCCTTAGTCAAGCATTTATTACTTCATATCATGCCACTGTGACTAAGATCATATAATATCATCCCACAGACTAAAGTTACCCACTACAAATATATCAAGTACTAGTTTCTGCTCAGAAAGCAATAGAAAAGCACTTAAAGTTTAAATTATGAAGCCTTGTAAACACACTGATGATTTCCTTCCAACTTAAAAATCCTAGAATACAGATTCATTAACAAAGCAAATAGTCACTTCTGAATAGAGGTACAGTGGGTTTTCCAGAAAAACTAAAAATTTGATGATTTGTGGAAGAGAAGGGTAGGGGAGAATTGTTGCTTCCATCACTCTTTAAAAACATTTTCTTAATAAATATATCCTTTCAAATGACTGTGATTGTCAGTATATTACCATATTATATAGGGCCTAACAACCTGCAACCCTGTTACGTTGCAGTACTGCTCAATAATCAAAAGCACTATCATCATAATACTTGAAACAGTAAGGCCCTAACAGACTGCATTCTAACAAGGATTAACTTTACTTGGATATCTCACTGTAACCACAATGAGTATTGCTCTCAAACACAGAACAGAATCTAGTTTAGAAAGGTTAACCTTAAATGCATGTCAGGCTGTACTTGTGGTGTCATTCACATTTGCTTCTGCTAAGAGAAACATAACTTGTCCATGGTACTGTAACTATTAACACTCTAAGATACTATTTACAGCTGCTTCTAAAATAGAGTCAGTTTCTACAACACTTTCATTGTGGTCTGGAATAAATTTTTCCAGGCAGTTCTCTTGTGAAGCGATAGGTGAAAAATTAGGGAACTCTAATTCAACTGAGCCACTACTTGATGCCTCATTTTGTGGCTGCCTCCCAGCTTTTTTAAGTTCCAAGATGTTTTTAAATGTAGTTTCTAAACTCTTACTGAGCAGTAAGTCTTCCTGGGGTTCACCAGAGCCTTTCCTGCTATCAGGATGCAAAACCTCATTCTTTGGAGAGCTCCTCAGAGTTTTGTCTTGAAGTGAATTATTACAAGTTACCTTTGAGAAAGACTGAACTGCATTCCTTGATATTTTATTGTGTGTTCCATGACTGCCTCTTGACACTATTTTTGACAAGTCTTCTGAACTCAAAGAATTCTCAGTGGGCTTGGCAAGATCTTTCCCACTCATCCTTTCTTCAGCAAGGGCCACGTATTGGCTCTCAGAAGAACAATTAGCTTTTTCAAACTTTAAAGCTTTAGTGAGGCTCTCGGATTTTTTAGTTGAAGCCTTTCCTTCTTGTGGCGTCAGAATGTTGTTAGGCACTATAGGAAGTTTACTGTGATTTGTGGACTCTGCTGAGTTGGATTTTGGTCGGTCTCTGGCTTGGGTTTTGGTAGCTTGACTTCGAGAAGGTAATGTTTTGCTAGACTGATGGTCACTTTTGCTGGACTGTGCTTCTTCAGCTATTTTCTCAAATTGTTTGGCAGAACAACAAAAATCGGCCTGATAACCATCTGAAAATTAAGTAGCAAGATTTTACTAAAATTATCTACACATCCAAATAACTGACACTCCAACACAGTTTCTGTGTACTGAAATTCAAGTAACATACACAGCTTACGGATCTGGGTCTTTAAGAGATGTTCATATGCTCAAGTGTTCTGCTGCGTACAGTGCGGGAGATGAGCACTAAATTAATCAGCACACTGCTCACGTATGTGCACTGTAAAAATCAGATTAAGGGCACTTCCCAGCATTCTAAATATGCAAATATGGTCTCTGAAAATTAATACTTTCTACAACACAACCTGTGAATATCTTTTAAAATATGCAGATCATGCAGAACTTTTAAACAAACTGTGGCTGTAATCTTACATAAATAATGTGTTTCCAAGTGCTATGTTTAACAACACCCCAGTTAAAAATGATGCCACGTAAATGGCCATGACACTCCAAGAGCAACACTTCATTAAGATGAACAGGAGTATTCATGCTTCAAACAGTGCTGGTTTTTCTGGCTGCAAGAAAACTCAGAGGTTCTTCCCTGCTAGGATGGAGGCAGTACAGGAGTCATGACTGTTGTCAAAAGAAATTCAAACATTTCTCTGTCAAACAGGTAAATATTTTTTCCCCAAAAATAAGTGCTTCAACCCTACAGTGTCTCTATATTGCTGAATTTTGGAGTTTTAAAAAGTTATCTTGCAAATGCTTATTCAGTATTCACTAACTGGAATCCATAGTAACCAGTGCTTTACTGTGGCCACAACTATTTTTAAGCACTCTACACTTAATTTAGAAGTTAAGCAATACTTACCAGGATCCACAAGTGCAAGACGCTTTTCCCGGGTCAGAGATGCTCTTTCCTCCTGGTTAAACATCCTATCAATCATAACCATTTCTGCAGAGGGATTTATCCGCTGGAGAAAAAGGAAAAATGCAACCAATCTCTGTAGTGACTCATATGTTGGTATCAAATCAAAACATGGATAGCTTAGTTAAATTTCAGAGAAAAGAAACTTCTTTTATTATGTATTTGCAAAGAACATTCACAATTCAACAGTCTTGATTCTGACCCAACCACCACTGAAACTCAAACAAGAAATATCCACGTTGTACTGCAAATTTTATTTGGAAAAGACTTTAAAACATGGAATTGCTATTCCAGTAGTACAAATTGTACTTTTTCAGGACTGACTATGCTTATTACTTTATGCCATATTTTTTTTACTTCATACAGTATCCTCCTCTTTTAGGGGATCAACCAGCAAAAATCTTGAACTGGGACCACTCTGTCATCTTCCCTGCATTTCTCTCCTATTCTTGTAACTAGCTGGTGCAGAGCTGCATTTTGCTGACAATGCCCTCAAGCCAGCTGGATCCATCCATCACAGAAAATGTTCACTGCACTAGGCCATAACACAGGCAACAAGTTTCAAACCTGAATGCTATGTGAAATAAACTTTTCAAAATTACTAAATGGGATTTGCCACACAACAGATTGCAAATATTTAATGGCTAGGATCTTTTAAAACTAGCAACTGCTAATTTTAAAACCATATTAATTCTAACAGCTATATTGTGTATTGTGTATTCCTGCCTCTAAATATCTAAATGCCTATTATATTTAAATTCAAAACTTTTCCAGGTTTGAAAACTAGCATATCTGAAGTCACAATGGCATTTCCTGATCCTTGTAAAATACATTCTTTGTCAGTTTTATTTTACCTCATACCTAGGATTGTGAAAGCACTTAAATCAGAAGCACTTCTGATGAAGTTCTATCTAGCTTTTAAGGACAATGATTTCCTAAACTGTAATATGATTTGGCTCCAATTATAATATGGCTGGAGACCTCTGAATGGACAACATCAACACTATTTCAGGTCTCATCAGCCACAGAAATACACAGAAATCATCCTCCTGACTATTGCAGCCTGTTCAGTGTAAGACCAAAGCAGAAGCAGAGAACAGAAGTTCATGCACCTGTTCTATAGGTATTGTTTTAACAAACTGAATCCCATCCCATAAACAAAGTGTACCTGGGTTCTACACCTTACCATTGCATCTTCTATAAGCAAACATCTGTATTTGTTCAGCATAGCCTGTGTCCTCTTCAGAAGCTGTGTAGCTACAGATTCAAATTCACTGTCCACTAGAAAGACAAAGTACACTTTCAAACACTGTTCTTCAATAACCTGCACAAATTTTAAAATGTTCCTTTTCTTACTGCTCTAATTTACATTAAGAATTCTCACAATATACTGATTACAAACTTACTGCCAAATTTTAAAAAGAAAATTACCTTTTCTTAAATCTTCTTCTGTTGGCAGTGATCCCTGGAACACGTGGTATGAAAGGAGTCTCTGAACTGCATCATTTAGTGATCTGAACCGACTTTTATCTGGTGTCACAGCATGCACCTGATCCTTCTGTAATTGCTGCAGAATACTACAAAAAAATTAATGATACATACTTAACATACTGTACAGAGTTTTTACCTTGACAAAAGTAAAAATTAAGGTTTCTGCAACAAAATTAAAATTAAATAATGACTTACAAAGCTCCTTTAGTTAACTGTTTAGCAGCAGGCCTCTTCTGTCCAACTAAATGACCATCGACCTAAGTTCAAAATAAAAGACAAATTACAATCTAGCCCCTCATTTTCAAAGCCTAAGTTTCAGGATTTGTTTCTGTCAATTAGGTACATAACCAACACTAACTGTAACCACCAAATAAGTATAAACACTTTCAACTATCTCCTATTTTTACAGGGCACTGTGTATCCACAAAATAGGGAAGTGACATAAACCAAAAGTCTGAAATGCCTTTTGTAGACAAATTCCACTGTTGTGCATTATACACACTTCACTAAGAAAGAGAAGATCAAAGTTAACAGGTTCAAAGAAGGAAAGGTTCAACTACAAACTTTTATAAATAAATCTGCTCATACAAACTGTCTCTGCATTTCTCAGAAGATGTCATCTTACCTGATATTGATGGATTAGAGTACCTGTGAGGAAAGCAGGCTAAGGTTCTGTACTTAAATTCTCAAAAACCTCAGTGGATGGGGAGAGGTGGTAAAATTCATTCTAGGAATTTTATTTTAGTGTCAATGCTACAGATATGCCCATCAGGTGGAGATCTATGTAATTTTCTCCTTTGCTTAGATATTTAATGAAATCAAGATTTTTCCTGGGAACACTCTCCTAAGACCTGAGGCCCTCTGAGGGGGTAAAGATTCATGGCAGGCACACTGAAAGAGTATTTCCCTCAAAAATCCACCAACTTCAGAGCACAAAAAGTACTCACCACCAAGCAGAATGAACATCTGACCAACCATTACGCAACCAGGCTGACCACCTAACTGAGCACTACTGTACCTTCTGCTCTACTTGTACATCAATGAGACATGGAAAAACATTCCTGTCCTACTGCATTGACAAAGACATTTACAAACAAAACTTTTAAGTCAGATCCTCTCCAAAAAAAAAAAAACCTCATCCTGGACAGAGTTTTTTTACATACTTGCATTATGCAAAGGAACTTTTGATGGTAAAAAAAGAAGACTGCAATAAAAAATAGAACAGACAAAGACCAGGTGGAATGGTTCTGCTGCTTCTCACAAACCACTCTCTCCCAATCAGCTAGAGAACAGCTGAGTTTGAAAGAAATAATGAGAAAAGCAAGTTTGGCCAACTCAATGAAGAATTGCTATGTCATACAAAATTATCTTCAGGGAACAGTACAGTCAGACTCCACTTACTGAACTGAATCTCAAAGCAGCATTCAGTGTATCAATATGCAAAATAATCAACATTTATTATGTCAAGGTAGAATTTGTCAAGTTTGAGGGAATTCATATACTCTATAAAAAACCTACAATGATTCCTTATTTGTTTACTCACTACCTCCCCTCACCCCAGTGGAGAGGAGAATTGGGAAAAAAGTAGACCTTGTGGGTTGAAAAGAACAGTTTAAAAACAGAAACTAAATAAAATAATATAGTAAATGATAGTTATTATAAAGTTGTAATGAAAAAGAGAAAAGGGGGAATTAAGCCCAGGAGAAACAAGTGATGCACAATGCAATTGTTCAGCACCCTCTGAACAATGCCCACCCCGTTCCCAAGCAGATATCAGTGGCTCCCAGGAAATTCCTGTATTTACACACAGACATGATGCTCCATAGGATGGGATATTCCTCTGGTAGTTTGGGCCAGCTGTCCAGTGAGTGTGGCACACATGGGGCACTGGAAAGGCCACAACTTGTAGAGTAAGCACTGCCCAACAACTGAAACACTGGTGTGTTACCAACATTACTCACATCCGAAATCCAAAACACAGCACTGCACCACCCACTAAGAAGAAAATCAGCTCTGTCCCAGACAAAACCAGGACAGATAGGGAAACATATAAATAGAAGTTCTCTACCTGTATACTCTGCTGAACTGATGATGATCCTATCACTTTTTCTTGTGGCTGTGCTGTTCCTAGAGATTGTTGTATGATTTTTCCTCCAGAGTCCTGTCCTATAAAAAAAAAGTTTAAAAGATTCTTGTCATGCTGACCAACGGAATAATTTTGTCTACCTATCCTGATAATTTCACTTGAGTTTTAAGGAAAGTTGCAGCTTTTAAGCATAAGGCATAACTACCCCATAGAGAAACCAGCTTATAAAAATTAAACACGACTGATATTTTGCCTGAGAACAATAAAAATCCTCAGATATAAATCACATCTCACCATGGCACTGCAACATAAGAAATTCAAGCGTTGTCAGTTTAGTGTCCCAACAATTTACCTATAATCATACAGTAAATTTTATCAAGCATTTTAATACCAATCCTCCCTCAAGTGTATTACCCAAACTTTTCTAGAGCTCCTGGAAGTATTTAGACAGAAAGCATATTTTTCCCCCTACATTTTTTTAGATAGGCACCTTCCTCCAATTGCCCTGCTTCATAATCCAAGCAACATCTTATCAGTCATGCTACCTTACAACCAGAACAAGTAAGAATTTATTGGGTTTTTTTCCCCAAAGACACCCAGCATACTGTGCAGATTGCACAGAATTGCCTGGACAGCTTATACATAACAGTACACTAGGGGAAAAAAAAACAAAAAAAAGCAATGTAGAGTATAGGACCTTATTCAAAAGGTTACTTATGTACAAAGAGAACAGGAAGGTTACTGCATTTTTCTGCTTGCCTTGAATGCACCAGTTTTGTTCTTTCAGTAGCACGGGGTTGCTTGAAAAGCTGTTTTGCCATGAACAATGCATGAACTATTCTAACTGAAAGGGACGTGTCCAAGAGCAAAGTGAGTGGTGACAGCCTGCACATAACCTTGTAATACCTATTTCTCTTCCCTCTGTAACTGAAGTAGCCATCACATTCAACATTCTAGAAGTTTTGTGGAATTTTAGCAAATGTCTGTATTTTGAAAATTAAGTATTTCTATTTCTAAGCTAAAAAAAAAAAAAAAAAGAAAAATGAAAGAAGGTACAATTTTGGCTTTTACAGAAGAGAGAAATAATTGCTAATTGTGAAGATTCAACTTTTCTCTCCAGAAAATGAAGTGCCATGGCTGAGAAAAATCAAAGCATGCACTCAAAACTGAAAAAAATATATCTTGAATTCTTCTAAAAATAAAATTCCAACAATATTTAGAACCCTATGAGCATGAGGCATCTAAGTCTGACACACTGAAGAAGAACTAATCTCTGTTGCTGCAGAAAATTAAGAAAATTATGTTAAAAAGACCTTAGTTGACCTGATAGTGTGTTGCTCAGAAGACTTGTTAGCTGAGGCTGTCTCAAATTGTCCTGCGTCTTCGATGCAGAAACTGGTGATGTCTGGTTTGCAGCCTTTTTCTGTGGCACATACATAAAATAAAGAACAAATTTTTAAAAATCACAGTGAAATATTTACTGAAAGCTTTAAGAAAAACAAGCAAAAGGCACTTAAAATTCATCTCCCTGTATACTTCTTTAACTTCAAACTCATTAGTGGTGAAATTTCACACATCTCAATCCCTCCAAGTTCAAGAATTTTATAAAGTAAATCAGAGGGGAACAGAAATAACACTAACAGCACAAATATATACCAGTTGCATTCTACAAGGCCCCTGATTTCCCACTACAAGTGGGCCTCAGAAAACACAGCTTCTCACACTTCCAAAACTGCAAGAAGACTAAGTTGCTTTCCCAATAAAAAAACCCCACAGTGGAACAAACCCTCCACTGAGTAGCAACTGAATGATACATGGTTTAGTATAAAGTACAAAATCCAAGTACAAACAAACTAAAAAGATTCTGGCTAATAGTGGCATTTGTACTCTGTAAGTTCCCATTTGCAGCTCTGAAATTTCAGCACAAGAACAAAATTATCTTTTACAGCAGTAAGAAATATTCTGCTTTTATAACTGCTGAAACTCACTGACCCAGCACATAACCTGCAAATGGGAAGATGTAGACACATGAAGAGAAAGTCAGACAGGCCTCAGATTACTCATCTGCAAACAAAACGTTACAATCTGCACCAGAAGCCTTGGCAAAGATTACAAATGTGTTTTCTACAACATGTTCACATTAATTTCTTAAATACACATTATTTTCTAAGACATTATTTCACACATTCCAGCTTTTGGGTTTGGTTAAAAAAAAATCCATCAGGCCTTTTGAAAAATAAAGATCTAAGTAAAAGAAGTAAAAAAAGAGAAAGATCTAATTAGTGCAGATGCATTCTGAGAGAGTGACCAATATTTTAAAATGACAAAAAGAAAAAGTTAAAAAAGGACAGAAATTTAATAGCTTGTTGCTAATTGCATCAAAAGTCGCTGAGTTAAAATTGGCAGCTCATCCTGGAACTTTATGAATTTTTTCTTTTGAACTTTTGACTGTTTAAAAGTTTACTTACAAAACCAGAAAAATTTAAGTTGAATATATAATGCAAGTGTATCTACTTATGAAACAGAAAGCATCAAACCTTAAAAGTGAATTCTAATTTTTTTTGACTACTAGCTTGACTTCTTAGAGGTTTATTTTTAATGTTATGCTTTTACAAACTGCATTAAAACGTATTCCTTTTTAAGGATTCTAAGAAACATTTATTGTCTTTGCATCGAACTTGAAAACTTCTAACTGCTCAGACACACATAACGAAAGCACCAATAGAAATAACAAAGGAAGCCCAAGAAACCTTTTTATCTCTATTTTCAATAAGTCGAACCTTGAAAATGCATAGGTTTTACTGAGGTCAAATGCTGTTTAAGTGCTAATAAGGAACCTGAGCCTTTACATCTAGCCTATGGTAAGGTTTACAAGAGAGCTCACAATTGTACAAGCTTACAATGCCCATTCCTTTAAACAGGAGCAGACACAGATCAATGCTAAGCACTTCTAAAAATAATACTATAAATCACCAACAAAATCTTTGGAATTAATCAAAGTGACAGAGTTGTTCACTCAGTGACAGATTTAGAAAATACCAAGTGAAATGATGACTCTGGGTTATAGTAATTTTCAGCAGTTCCACAATATTTGTAACAATATAAACCAGCAAAACTAACATTCTGTGTATTAACCAGATTTTAGCAAGCTTAGAAGCCTTTCTTTGGCTACATTCTCAAGCAGCTTCCCTACCTGACCAAAGGCAAACTGTTGTTGTGTTACTCCCACAGACGTGTGACTAAAGGTGCTGACAGACTTGGAGGAGGATGCCGGAAGACGATGCGATGCACTGACGGCAACTTGAGCTCTGCTCTGGACCAGCTGATCTCCTGTAAAGCTCCCTCCCGACGCGACAGACTGAACGGATGCTCCCAAGCTGGGGTGCACTGAACCAGAAGAACTCGCAGCAGCAAATCGACCAGAAGCTGACATATTTGAGACTGTGGACTGCCCAGGTGACATGGTGGTAAAACTCGATCTGCCTTGAGAAACATTAGCTTGGCTCGGTGACAAATGCAACACTGTTGGTGACGCCTGCTGCAGTGGCACCTGCCCACCAACAATTTGGGAAGTTCCATGATTTACTAGAACTTGGTTTCCAGGAGCTGTGAATGTCTGGCCTGAAACAAGCTGAACAGCTGTGTTCTGATTATTCAGCATCTGTCCTGAATATGACTGGTTGGCTCTTAGCATGTTTGTAGAGTTCCTGTTGAGCATTACATGCTCAGCAGACACTTGGCCAGGAACCAGCTGGGAAGGCTGAGTCTGAAGAAGTTGTCCATTTATGGCCTGGACATGATGAACTGAATTAGAATTAACAGACAAACTTGTAGGTATGAGAAACTGGTTTTGAGGTGCATGAGGCTGTCCCATAGGAGAATGGATAACAATACTACCTCCAGCATTGCTAACTGTCTGAGGTGTAACTGATTTTCTTGTATTTTGTTGTTGATTAACAATATTAACAGACATATGAGGACCAACTACTGAACTTTGAGGTGAGTTTGCAGAAGCAAATGGAATCCCTTGCTGTACATGATGTTGCTGTATTCCCAAGTTATTCACATTGTAAGCAGTCTGCTGACCCATCTGAATAGGCTTTGGTTGGATATTAACAGGAACTTTGTTTGAGTTTGGCGCCAAACCCCTTTGAATGATGATATTATGGACAGGCAATGAAGTCTGAAAATTTGTGCTGTTAAATGGAACAGTTACAGGTTGTGCTACGGGACTTGAACTTGAGTTACTGAACAGCGAGTTTCCATTTGGAGTTTGTCTGTGAACCAAGAGGCCACTGCTCATGTTTGCAGGTGTTTGCTGACCATTGCCTTTCAGTATTATCTGAGATCCATCGAGGTTATTGATGGTCATCATGGAAGGTTGATTACTAAATGAACCAATCAGCTGTATCTGCCCAGAACCACTAATCTGGCTGCTATTAGACAAATGCTGGCCAGGAACACTAATTCCGACGTGTTGCATAAAGCCATGTTGCACACCAACTGTATTGCTTGCAAAAGATGCTCCAACAGGTTGCTGTACCACTTGAGTAACTCCTATAGGTTGCAACGTCTGACCTGAGTAATTAGAAACATTAGAAGCCTGAGTAAAGGATGCTGATGAAGAAGGATGAAGCTGAGCTTGTGCAAACTGTTGGCTAGAACCTACACTGGCATCCAAATATGCCTCTTCTGCCAAAGTCTGTTCAGTAATATTGGCCTCCTGCAAGGACTTCTGAAGAATATCAAAAGGCTGATCCTCAGTAAGATCAGGTAAAGGAGAAGACACAAGTTCATCTTCAAGGAACTGAAGGCTACTGGACAGCTGCAGTCCATCACTAGGCCCCTCTCCAAGCTGACCACTTACACCTTTTACAGACGACTTAGGATCAGTGTTCTGAAATGCAAAACAAGAAATTAATCATTTTCAGAAATTCCAGTATCTGCTTTGTTTCCTCATTGGTTATTTTTCCATGCAAGCAAACTTTCTATACAGAATTATACTTGTCCCATAGCATGTGCAGGGTGATGTAGAGCCCACACAGTGAGCCAGCACAAACAGGTCATGGATATCCTGCTCACACCCTCAGACTGCTGGAGATGCTTCTCTCCTTTCCCTTCTCAAATCTCTCAATACACAGCACTTAGCTCTGCAGCTGCACTGTTTCAAGAGGACATGAAACGCTGTCTAAGTGCCATTTTCCCTTCCTCAAGCTGAGCACTCTACTGACAAAAGGATAAAAGAAACGAGGAAGGAAAACACCTCCACTCTAATTCAGTTTGGGGCAAGACTTCAATAGCAACAGAGAAAAGGCAGAAGAAAGCTTTTCTTCCACTGATTTCTATCAAACAAGATTCACCTCCCAAATACTACCCCATTTCTATAATCACTTAGTGAAAACTAGTGACCATTTCATAAAGTTAAGGCATTATGCTAATTCCTTGTTTAAAAAAAAATTCGAAACAAGAGAGTTGGAAAAAAAGTGTTACAGACTGTGGTTTATGCTCATAAAAAGATTACTGAAAACTATTAACATTGGAACTACCACAAATATTAAGTGGCACCTTTAATGAAAGAAAAAGCTATCAAATCCACACCCATTAACACCGTGATAAGGAAAATCAAAACCTATTTACACTGGCCTACTGTCAAAATTTTCCTAAAACAAAGTTCTGTCCAGAAATTCTAGACAATACAAGCATCAGGTTTCTGCAGCTAGAATGACAAATTTAAATGCAAAATAATACTCATGATAGTTTTAAGCTAGACAAAGTACATCTTTCTAAATTGCATGATCACATCTCATAACCAGTTTCTTTTTAGGTCAGGATAAATGGAAACTCTGGGTGTGCAATTATCAGTCACATTCATATTCTGAGCCTTCACTCCTTAAAGGTCATAGACACTTCTTTTCACCTCATGTAAACAGTGTGAAGATGCTGTAAGCCATAATTATCACATGCAATGATGTCCCCACCCTAACTTCAGTTCCCCAAGCATACTTATTCAGAATTTCACCCTAATCTGTTTCAGAAAAAAACTGTATATTTTCTGAAACTTCAGTCATGTTTTAAAATATTAAAAGATTTTTCTTAAGATTAGATGAAATATTTTCAAATTACAACTATTGAACTACAGCAAGCTTTTAGCATTTATGTTAATAGAGGAATTAAACCACTGTTTTAAATGTCTCAGTGTCCAAACCTCAGGAACACCTAAAGCTACAAATCAGGTTCTCAACTGTACCTAGCTACCACTGGGCAGAGTAAAAAGGAATCACTAATTAGTAGACCATAATTAGGACTCTGAATGTCAGGTTCAGGGGGATTCCCTATTGCATCTCTAAGCTGTCCCCAAGTAAACGACCAAACTGAAATCTACTAATGCTACTCGTTAGTACAAACAATACCACTATTACTACTACCAATAATAACACTAATAGATATTATTACATGCAATCAGGATTAATAGCTTAAAACTCTCCCAGTGGAACAGAGAATCCCAAGTTTCATTCCCTGCTCCCAGGACTATATAACATTAGAAAGTAATTTTATATGCAAAAACTGTAACCTTCCAAGTTAACATCCAAATCATTACCGTCCAGATTCAGAAGAGCCGTGCAGAATACCATGCTAATTTCAAGAAGAAACCAAAGCCTCTGCAGCTTCATTAATCTGCTGCCCAACAAGAAGTGTCTTATTCTCACCAGCTCCATGAATATTCTGCTCTCTTATGCTGTCCTAGTATACTGTTCTCCTGTATAACAGGAGAATAGAAGCAGCCAGCCAGGACAAGCCAGATAACGGCAATGGCTAGGGAAGCCTCTCATAACAACTGCCACAGGAAACCAACCTGGAATCAGCAGAGGTGGTACAGACTCAACTTAGGGAAGGTTGGGATGCATGGGGGGCAGTATAAGGGAGTGGGAAGAGTGCTGTCTTTTCCTTCAGTCAGCAGGAACTTGATCTTGCTTGTACTAGGTGTTGGCTGAGCATGCTTACCAGCTGAGGCACTGAACCCTCAACACTGAATTTGTAAACTCAGCCACTGAAAGGCTGAGATGGGCAGCAAGACAGTCAATCCTACTTCATGGTAGCAATTCTGAATATATACAAAGACAGAACTTTCAGTATCTGCAAAACCTTTAATGAAAAAAGCCTCAGAAGCTTTTACAATTTTCAGGTATCCCATTTTATAAGCAGGGACAGTGAAAAATCTGTTTACAGTAAAACTTGTTCCTTCCCAATGAACTGTAAGAATCTGTATCTGTAATCAAGTCATTCTTTACCTATGTCAGCACAGGAGGGAGGAGGGAAGAGAAGATGGCATTGGTCTTCCCTATGAAGATATAAAAGGATGAGGCCACAGAATGTTGAGAATTAAACTGTAGTATGCCATCCTAGGAACATATACTAGGAATCTCTTCTCCTCTGATCACCTGCCTTCTAGATTACTCACCCCCAAATTTCATACACCAGAAAGATCCTAGCTTTCACCAAATATTTTATTTCTTCCAACTGCTAATCCCTAGGTGACAAACCCACCTCGTCCAGAATCTCCCACTGCCCCTCAAAATTATTCAAGGAAACTCACTTTCTGAAAATACACCAGAAACACCCTACTCCTGCCTACCTGGTTGTACTCATCAGAAGGATGTCTCCAAAGAACAACTACAAAGTCTAGGCTATGACAAATGCATGTCATATGTCACCCTTTTTCCCCCAAACCTGTTTTTTCTTAGGGTGAATCCTCAAACCCCTTCTCTGCCAGTGCTGCATACAGGCAGCTGCTGTCTGCTAATGGCCACAGCCTGGTACCAAGTTGAAATCACTGTTCCCCATCAGCTGAAAATTGGGCATGCCCAGTTACTCTTGGTACCCTACTCCCTCATCATTATCTCAATCAGCTTGTCTGTTTCTTCTACAATATTTAATAACAATCCTGAAAGGGGAAGGACAGGACAAACACTTTACACTACTGTGCCTAAAGGAAAGTCACTAGTTCTCCACACACAGATTAATGGTTTTCAGAATTTCTTCATGCCAATTATTTAAGGTCCCTACACACCTACAAGTGTATCTATGTATCTGTTATGAACACGAAACAAAGAGACAAGAGTCAAGGTAACAGTACAATACAAAGAGGAATTACCAAGAAAATCCTATTGTATGTATACAAACAACTTGATTGTGGGATTAACAATTCAGTTGTTTTAAAAAACACATGAATGAAACCAAAGAAATAGGAGTCTGAAGGGACCTCCTGAGTCATCCAGTCCAATGTTCTACTCAAAGCATGACTCACTAGAGCCTTGAATTTACCACCAAGCACTGGGATTCCACAACCTCATTGTGTGAAACATGGTCTAGGGCTGCAAAACACTCCTGACAAGAAGGAACACTGAAGACTTCTTGCAACACCTAATGAATTTAAAGCAACTACCCTAACACTGAAGTTAGAGGAAGGCCACATCCCAAATTAGCTCCCGAGTCAAAAGAAAAATAAATTTGAAAAGAGAAAAAAAAAACAACTAACTCATTAATTAATTAAAAAAACAACTAACTCATTAATTAATTAAAAAACCTGCCAGCTCAGCATCTACATAAAGTAAGAAACAAAGACCATTCTAACATATACAGAAAGCATATGCATGACTAACTTTCAAAGTCTATCTTTGAGCACTACTACTCCTACAATCACTAAATTCACAAATGCAGTTTACCAGAGAATTACACCAGAGAGCATTTTCACTGCTCAGCAAGCTGCTTTACATATTTACAAAACACATCCCAACAGTGCAGTATTTTTTAATTAATTCCCCACTGAAATACTTAAAATACTAACAGCACGAGATAGGTTCTATGTTAGTATTCAGAGCTTTCACAAGAAAAAGCTGAAACCCACATCTACTTCATTCAGTTTTATGACAGTCAAGTAAAGGCATACAGAATCATGCAATCTCAATACTAAAGTAATTTATCTCTGACCACTTACATTGGAGTTGGCAAAAATTGAATTTGAGTTGGCTACAGAATATTCTGCATTAGTCAAGTCTTCATTGCTCTGGTAAAAGACAAAAATAATGTTTAGAACTAATACACTCAATGAAGCTTATCTATGCCTAATACACAGCAATGCTACTTACAGATTTACTACTAGGTCCATGTAGAAAATAATTCAGCGCTTGTGGGTCCCTGAAGGGGGAAAAAAAATGAAGAAGTTAACACTTTTTAGAAGTCTTTTTTACTAAC
Source organism: Chloebia gouldiae (assembly GCA_003676055.1). Classification (NCBI taxonomy): domain Eukaryota; kingdom Metazoa; phylum Chordata; class Aves; order Passeriformes; family Passeridae; genus Chloebia; species Chloebia gouldiae. The sequence goes on along the minus strand of QUSF01000008.1, from coordinate 13,086,084 downwards.
GAGGCTAATTTAACTAAGCCACATACTGTACTCATATAAATCAGGTTTCTAGTAAAAATACATCTTTCAGTGACTCCAATGCAAAGCTGAAAGTTTGTATCATCTGAGGCTCTGTGCTTCTGTATCAGCACAACTTCCAGATGCTGATCACATCTGCTGCCATTGTAACAAGGCATTTCAAGCAAATAAACTGTGTTGATCACAACATTTTAGTTGCACTCTACTGTATTTCCCTTTATGAGGGTGATACTCATATTCTCTTGAAAAACATAGTATTTTGTGACAACACACAGTACAAAACCTAAGGAATATACTACCACCAAATAATGTCAGAACTAAAACAGGGACTGCCTCTTCTACAGATAAACTGTAATGTCTTGTTTAGCTAGCATCTAATAGGGTGTTTACAAACCTGATTCTTTGATGGGTATTCTGCCATCTTTGACACAAGTTAATAAAAATTTATGATTGCCAGAGTAACAGACCCCTCATGAAGAAAAAGTGGCACCTTTTACAAGTGAAACCAACCATAGAAATAATTGACTCAATATTATGAATTTCAGTGCATTTAATTAACTTAGCACTAGCACTAAATAAAACTAATATTAAAAATGTACTCGGATAGAATGAGTGTCAGAAATTCAAACAAATGCAAATATATTAATTTATCAGTATGTATAGACCAAGTAAAAATAATAAAAGGCTGTGTTACATGGGATTATTATAATGCAACAATTATAAAGCATTTCCCTTAGCATAAAGAGTAAACTGACATTGTTTTCTTTGATTTTTAAAACATGTTTATTAATTAACAAGTAACAATAAAACATTTTTTAGAAGCAGGAGATTGTAATGTAAGAAAGCAGTAACTAAAAATGCCTCCTTGCTTGATGGTCCTAGAAAATAGAGGCATAAAGTCAAAGACCTTTCAAGCTCACAACTACTCTTCTAAAAGTACTAACACACCTCTACACCTTTTTTTTTTCTTTAAAAAAAAAACCTGTGTTCATGGGTTTACAAAAGATATGATGGTACTTGGCAGGGACTTTCTTTTACTATTATGCTTACAATATTGAAGTGGTTACATATATTTTAAAATAGAAATGTCATTTTCATAGTAGATTTCACAGAATTTCAAAAATTAAGGAGCACAAAACTCATGATTTTATATAGCGTTCTATTATGCTCATGAATTTTATCAGTAAAATAATCAGGCCATTTAATCCTAATCACCCTCACTGTCTTCCAATTGTGCAAAATGCAATTAAAAATTAAGAACACTTCATCACCTTAAATATTGTCTTTAGTAAGGAGGGAATTTTAAATAGCACTTACCAAATCACAGATCAGATTTAAAAAAAAAAATGTTTACCATTCTTCTAGATGCTTAAGACAATAATTGCTGCCAGCAGCAGCACGAACACTGTAATTTTTCACACAAACACTCATCTGTATAGAGAGCTCTTCATTTTCTGGACCACCTGTAATCTTGTAGCAGGATCCTCATGACTCACGCTCATGACAGAGCACTTAATTGTCACATGATCATCTTCATGTTCACGTTCCAAGCAGGAAGTGTTTTACATGGCCACAGTCTGTAACCTCACCCAACAGTTACTTCTCAGAATGTAACTGAGCCTTTACTGCCACTGCTTTGGCTACAGCATCCAGAGCAACCCTCAAACTACAGCATCCACTCTGGAGGTGTTTTGGTCTTTCTGAAGTTACAGCTCTCACTGGTTTCACTGGAAGTTTTCAGTGTGAGAAAGGTAAAAGGCCTAATTATTTCCTACACTTAAGACAGTAAAAAATTATTGTATGAACTGAGAATGATCTTTTGGCAGCTGCTATGAGACTAATGCCACTCTAATTTCTACAGCAGAGTTTGAACAAAGTTTTGGGCATGAAAGGTTCATTCAATTCTCCTCTTGTGTTTAATATGCATTTATAGCATATTATCTGGTCTTGAATACTGACATGAATGATGCCTACCTAAAGGAAGGCATCTTGTCATGTATACAATCCATACAAAATCTGCTCATGCTTCAGCTATCCTAATTCTTTTTGGAGATTGCCACATAGAATTATAAAACTCTATATAAATCTGTTATGGAAATTTGGGGGGTGCAGGGAGGGCCAAAAAAAACCCACCAACAACTCAAATGACCATTCAAAGTCCCTGCTTTTATTAAAATCAAGTATCTCTGAACATCTACTGGTAAATTCTTTGTTGTAAATAGGAAACAGTACAGAGACCTATTATTTTTCCTAACATTCAGATACAAATGTGTATGACTAGTAGAAGTGAAGTATTAAATATTTTGAATTGAGAAAAAAGTAATTTTACTTTGCCCTTAAAATACAAGCACAGTATTAAAAAATTATCTAGTTCCACTACTCAGAAAAATTGACATCTTTGGGGATTTGACTACAAAAAAAGTTATTTGCTGTGAAGTTTGTAGTAGCATCCCTAGTAACATGCATCAAAACTGATCTGGTACTACCACTACCTGAGAAGAGAATCACACATTCCCTAGCCTCTCCTGAGAATGTCAGCAAGCATCCATTGGGATTGAAGGTTTTGCAATCCACACATCTCCACATGGAAGACATGAAGCATGTCTGCTCATTTCATTGCAAGTCACCCCATCTTTAGATAATATCAAGATAGAATCACCTTCTAGAAGATGATCTTGCAAAATTATTATTCCCAAATTTTCTGCAGTAATTCTTATGGGAAACTTACCCAATAAGATCAAGGAGACAGGATTCATCATCGTCATCATCCATGACAACTAGAATAAAGGAGAGGATGGGTATTTGATAGGTATCACACAAAAGTTTGTTTTCAACAACAAAACCAATTTAGAGTCTCTCAGTATTTTTACTATACAATTTAAGAAGTTGACAGTTGTCTACTATTGACAAAGTTCTTAAGTAGACCAACATCTACAGATATCTGCTGATTTATCTCAAAATCAAATCCATATGAAGATTTACAAAACCCCATACAATGTTTTACCATCCAGGGGGTTTTTAGAATTTTAAATCAGAGAAAGACAAATTACTAACCAATGTGATTAAAAATAACTTCTACAATTTAAAGTAGTAAAAATATCAACACAGAATGCAATCTAAGGCTCCAATAAAAATGCTCCTATAGGAATTTTTTCCCAGCTAATCCCAGCAAGGGAATAACCAAACACTACAAAGACTGTTACAAATTAGTGGCTGTAGCATTGAGCAGCCAAAAAGGTAAATAAACTTAGGTCAATGTCACAAGGATGCTGCTACAGTCTAGAATCAAAACTATAGCCAAAACATGACTAAGCATTGAAAGAAACACTGTTTTCTAGCAGACTTTTCTTAGCAATAGCTAAGTGTCAATGTGGCCTCTTCCAGTTTCTCCTCAGCAATATTCAGGAGTGTCTTTAAACTTGTGTTTAACAGTACAGGGTTCTGACAGTCCTTTTAACAACGGGTATGGGTGAGAATTTATGTGCACTGCCCAACCTGAGGGCAAGTATCCAGTGCAGAGCACTTTTAGCCTCACAGCGTCACAACCACCAACTCCTCAAACACTGCCTACTCCATCAGGAACTGCTGCACCAAAAACTCTCACACTCACTCTCCTCTCCAACTGCTGCTCCTTCAAAGCTTCTGTCTGCACATTCTAGGCTCTCCTACTCATCTCAGAATTCCCCTTGTCCTTGTCAGTAACTGTCAGGACCATCCCATCTAATCCACTAGTTCAATTATCAACTGATGTTAGTGTTTCCAAATCTTCTTGGTATCCTGGCTTCCTTTAAGTTATCCAATTTCATCTTTACCATATTTTCTACTCAGATCAAGTTTATCATTGCATTCCATGCCTGTTTTTTTCTCAACTTCCCTTAAAAATTGTGCTGTCATACTCAAATGTTGTAGCACAGTTATAACAGTTATAACACAGTTTTGGCTTTAATTCATTCTGTTCTCTTATATTTCTTGACAAATACAGACTTACTCTCCCTGACCAGAGACCCACATGAATCATTCCTCATTCTGTTCTCCATAATGATTAAAACAATGAAGGAACTGAAGCAACTGCTATACAAGAAACTGAGAGCACTAGGACTGTTCTGCCTGAGGAAAACCATGGGGGAATCTTTATCTTGTATAGAAATACCTGGTGGGAAAGTGTTAAGAATACTGAGCCAAACATTTCTCAGTGGTACCCAGGGAATGAACAAGAGGCAAGGGGCACAAATCAAAACACGATAAACCAAAAAGTCTACGTAGACAAAAGAAAAAACTTTGTTTCTTAAAAACTCTGAGGGTAGCCAATTACTGGTACAAGTTTTTCAGCAAGGTTATGGAGTCTTCAACCTTGGAGATACCCAGGATACAGCTAGACCACAGCTTTGGTCTGCTTGATCTGACCCTGAGCAGCCTGCTCTGGTTGAGTCTGAGCAGGACAGGGGATAACGTGATCCCCAGGTATTCATTCCCACCTTGGCTGCCCTGTGATTCTGTAACCTCTTTCCTGAAATTTTTCTATACTCCACTGGTTCTGAAAATAGCTTATACTGTAGACTAGCAGAGGGTACTGTGTCCTCTATGCTGCAGAGCCTTATTCAGATTTTTTCTGTCTCTGTGCTTTAGCTTATGTTCGAGGATGAAGTAGAAATGGAGCATGTATCAGTGTGAGGATCATTCAGTATCACCTCTCAGGGAGGACAGAAAAACAAAGCACAGCTACAGATAAATACCTCAATGTTGACAAAAATCAGCATGCATGAGGTGATTATGCACATTAAGAAAAGCAATTTCTCCCACGAGTCAGTGTTCCAGCTGCTTACTCTTGCATAGAGCCACCAGCTTGAGCACTGATACTGCAATTCAATGCTAAGCAAATGGCATGGCATAGTATGATGTCACCAAATTTAAATATAAATGTGTATTACTAAGAATAAATTAATAAACAATTAGCATTCCGCTTTAAATGTACTGACAGTACTACTTACAGAAAGCTGTTATTTCCTCTAACTGCTGAGAGCATACCCATATCTCAAGAACAAGGTTCCAAAGTTTCCTAGCTAGCCAAAAGCAAAAATTTATAGATAGTCAAATTTATCCTTTTTTTCACTGCAAACCTGCTTTTGTATATCCCAAGCCATGTGTCTGTGGAAACACCGACAACATTATTTAGACACTAAAAAATGTCTTTGCTTTACATAACCAAATATTCTGTGATTTTATTAAAATAAGGGTCCACCATTAGCTGAAATTACACCACAGAACTTTCTTCAATTAATACTCTGGAAGTATTAAAACAACTGACACAAATTAAGATAAATTTGTTAAATTCATTGAATTCTTCAAAATTTGCATAGAATGATCAGAAGGAAAATAAAATGTATGCAAATACATTTTTGCATGTGAGAAAAATGCAAAAATGGTGCATTTTTTGGTGTGAGAAAATCCTAATAGAAACACATCATCTTCACTATAACACCCATTACTGAATATATACTTGGCTTTACAAGCTGAACGTGATACAAGAAAAATCTACCCAACATACTGCAAACTCCTAAGAGTTTACCATGGATAATAAAGTTGTATTGTTCCACACGATGTCATATGGTATGGGACATCCCTTTGGTCAGTTGGGGTCTGATCTGCTGGCTATTTCCACTCCCAGCTTCTATCACATCTCCAGTCTCTCCACTGGTGGGGTGCTGAAAAGCCCTTCATTTGGTGCAAACACTGCTCAGCAGCAACTAAAACATCAGTGCATAATCAACTTTATTCTCATCCTAAATCCAAAACACAGCTACTAGAAGGAAAATTAACTACCCCAGTCAAAACCAGGACAATATCCACCCCTTATTCTATACCAACCTCATCATGCCCAGGTCCCACACTTTCCAACGCATCCCATCACAACAACTTTTCCTGTCTTTTGCCATATATGCAGACAAATAGGCCCATAATCTATGGGCCATCCCTATAAGGTGTCCACTAAGTTCATCCTATTAGAGCCCAGGACTTTGGGATCCATCTGTCATATCACTCCTTCAAAGTGAAAGAGACAGTAAATGCTGTGGGGATTATTACATGCTGAAGTCTGGTTCCATCACTGCTGTACTTGTCTGGTTCTATCTTAACTACACTTTGCCCAGTTTCATCAGCACTCATTCTTCATTAATCTAAGCAACCCTTACAGCAATTCCATTGATATGGCATAAAGCTACCAGAGTAGTGATGAAATACAGTATTATACAGCAATTAACATCCTCATTGGTTGTTCTACCCAAAATCAAATCCCCTTGAGTACATACCAGACTTCCTCATTGCTCTGCATTACCCACTAAGTGCCTCAAGGTCCTTGGGCAAATGCAATCCCATGGATGGGTCTGCCTTTGCCCAAGACAGGAACAACAAAGATTGCCTTCCACGACACAATTTTCTGTGTACACTATAGGAACTCTATCCCCTTCTACAGTATGTGAAAGTTTTGATCAGGCAGGGCCAGCCCATTTAGTAGATCCCTCAGTGTTAACTAACCTGCTGGCTTTTGCTGAATGGATATCCCAATGCCTGGATGCCCCAGTATCTCTTGCTTTCAGTGTGGCCTTTAACAGTGCATTGTATTGTGTGATTTTCCCAGAGACTGATGCATGACAAGGAAGATGATATATCCAACTTTTTCACCTAGGTGTCCATGAGGTTGCTGTGGAAATGAGTCCTGTATGTCCTGTGGCTTTCATTTGCCAAATCCACATTCCAATAAACCAGGCAGTAAAACCTGATCATCCCCTTCCTTCACCTAGCTGGAGGCAGGGTCCCTCTAGTCCTGGTCACAGTATTTATTATTACTTGCAAATACAAATCAGCCCCCACACTGGCAGTATGAGAAGCTGAAAAGGCTTTGGCTTGGTGCAAGCACTGCTTTGCAACAACTAAACATCAGTGTGTTATTCTCATCCTAAAGCCAAAACATAGCACTGTTACGGCCACTAGGAAAAAAATCAACACTTTTCCAGCCACTAGGAAGAAAATCAACTCTGTTCCAGCCAAAACCAGGTCACTGCAGGTTTAAATCTTTTTAACTAATGCCTATTTTCAACCAATGGATTACCAAATGATTAGTGTTCTGTTGATTTCAGGGGAGCAACAGAGGCAGCAGCAATCAGAGTACTTGCACACCCAAAAGCAAATTCACCCAAAAGTAGTCATTCAGTCTATTTAGAAAAGTGGAATTTGAACAACATGTGACCTTGACACAGATGATCATTTGAAAGTGTCTTGACAAAAGCAAGTCTGTCCTGAGGAATTTTCCTAAAGCCTTTTCTACTGCACAAACAATAGAAAAGTTTGTCACTTTTCTTGTCAACTATCTTTTCTAGTTTTCTGTCCTCCTCACTGTTTGCTAACATACAGTGGGCCAAAGCAATGAGTGATGTATGAAATGGGTATAAACATTAAGCCATGAGAGTTTGAAAATAAAACCTGCCACAATGAGTGGAGTTAAAGAGTTATGAAGCCTAGTCCAGTGGTTTTCAAAGTGGGGGGTGTGCAAGAAAATCCAGTGCGGTGCAAGAAGAAAATATTAAAACTTCACTAGTAAATGAAGTTTTAATATACACACATATACTTGTGTATGCAAATTAATATAAATATATTGGGGATGTATGCTCAAAAATCTTACCAATAGGGGAATGCAATCAAAAACATTTGGAGACCATTGGCCTAGACCCTTAAATATTGACTCACTTCTGTATTTGGATCAGTCTTTGGAGACTGCAGCCAGTGGAGGCTCCAGGTGAGGCTTGGCTGGACCACTGGGACCCATCAGTGCATCCAGGGCCCTGCCAGGAGCCGACACTTGTGATAGCTGGGGAAAATAACTTTGGGAAGAGTCACACAACCTGTTACAATGTAGCCTAGCAATATCTAATTATTAATAATGGTCTACCGTGTCTTAAAAAAAAAAAAAACCAACAACAACAAAAAAGCCACAAAAATTTGCTTATAAGTAGGCCAAATTCAGCCCTGCTCAGGCATCCAACTAATTTACAAAGGCCAATCCTCACTAATTAGTCACAGCCCAGCACAGATATTCCCTGTAGCTTACTAGCAAAGCCCCTAATATTTCATTTTGTATCTCTGCCACCACACTGGTGAATATAGCATATATTTCAACTTGGATCACATGTACTTGTGCAAGAAACCATGTCTATCCCTTCTGGGATATAACCAGAGTGCTCTTTATCACATACTCCCGAACAGAACATAAGAGAAGTTGAAAGTAATAAAACTGACAAGGAAATCCCAGCTATGCAAGCCAATCCTCTGGGAGACTCTTATTACTTGGCCTTAAAGCCTCTGCCTTCATTTCAACACTCTGACCTGCTACAGAGCAAAGAGCAATAGAAGATGAATAGAGCAGTCCTGCCCTCCTCTTATCCACTTTCCCTGGGTCAGCTCAAGGCTTTGAAGAGTCATCTGGAAAAAAAAAAGTGATCTGATAAAATACATTGATCTGTACCAACTTAGGATGAGCTTCTTGATTGGTTCTGGCTTGCCACAGGGCTACAGCAGAGCTAGTGCCAGCACAAGAGGGAATGAGGTAGGTGGGTAGTTAAACACAGGGGAAGGCAGCAGTGCTTCAGTCAGCTTTAAGCACGTGTGTGGCTGTAGCACACATGTGAATACAACCACCACCCTCACATTACCACAGTGCACACAGCGGTCCAGTGGAGCCATTATTCCCTTTCTATCAGCGCTCATGAGCTCCCAGCTACAATCAGTTTGGCTTTTACATACAGACAGTGCTCTTAAAAGTAATATAAAACAACGTGAAGGAGTCCAACAGAGTGCAAGTAAAATCACGTGGTCATGGGAAGGAATTGCCTTTCTTCAGCCTGGTCAACAGAAGGCAAACCCAGGTGCTTCCTGCAGCCTGCTAAAAGGGGCACTGAGATGAGCCAAGCAGGTCGTCTGTCATCAGCACACAGCAAGACACAAAGCAAGAGCCAAAACATCCACAAAAAATCCAAACCAGATACAAGGAAAAAATTCACAAACAACAATGTTCAAGCAAGAGGGTGGAATTTGGAAAACTTCTTTGGAAGTTTTCAAAACTCAAATGGCCCAGACCAGCCTGTTCTAACTGTGAAGCTTGTTCTGCTTACAGCAGGGGGCAGGGCCAGGTAACCCCCAGTAGTCCTTACCACCTTAAATTTTTAACCAACATGCTACACAATCCACAGTATCATGTAACACATGCAGGACCCACAACCTGCAGTTCTATTAAAACCAGATTTGCCCAGAAGCAGTCCAACTATTCACACATGCTTTGTATAGTATCCATATTCTAAGAACAAATGTACTCAAGTTATATTCAAGCCTGCATCAAAAGAATTATTTTCCTTCCTCAAAGTCACTTATAATTTCATACAGCCTTAACAGACCACTTCAGATACAAAGCAATAAACCACTATTTTCACTTCCTGTAAAAAGCACAAGCTAATGGATAGCTTAGATGAGCAACATCTAGAATAATTTCCAAGAAGTGTGATATAATCAACATCAAAACTTGATAACTCACACATAAATCTAGCTGCAAAACTGTTGGAAAAATCTAGACTTTAAAGTTTTGTGCAAATAGATGAGATCAATTCCTGATTGGCAGCATGACTCCTGAGAGTGAACACTGACCTTTGGAAATCGATGCTTTAAAGCAAGGTAATGACTGCTGTAGCTAAACCTTTATAATGCTAGATAATCAAACTTGCACACAGTAACATACCCAGCACCTGAAGCAATTACTGTTGGAATTATGACATGCACCCACTGATCCTCACAACTTCAGTAAGCCTTTGTACACATCCTGTCAGCAGGAATTCTGACAAGATCTCTCTCATGCTTTATAATGAACCTGTCCTATAAAACCTTCTAAATTGTTCTGTTGTTCTATCATTCTCCATTCAGAATTTTAATCTACAATCTCAACAGAAGTATGGAATATCTGAAGAAAGGCATTACCACTGGAAAAACAATCACCACAACAACAAAACCAGAACAAATCAGTTACTGCAACAGTCACTGCAGAGAATGGTACTGCTGTGAACTGAGCATGCTACATCAAATTTGTGTCATTTTCATCCCTCACAACTTTTCTGAGCATGGATGTAAGATAACTCTATTTAACACCATCCATCCCCTGCTAAATTACATAAAAGGATTGCAGCAGCATTAAGCGACTCTACACTGACTACAGAGATCAAACACCCAAAACTGAAGTCCTCCCCTCACACAAATTTCCACCAAAACTCTCATTAATTTCCACAGGGCTAATATTTTGCTCCATGTGCTTCTGAACTAGGGGGAAAAAACCCAAGCTGTTTCATCATCCACTGGGTAATATATCATCTTAGTGTGCACTTCAGATTGCTAAGGTGCTGTAAGCACTGCCTGCCTTACCCTGTCAGATCTCTCTCAGGTTCCTATCCAACAGGCAGCCTCAGATTCAGTGAAGGAAACTCCTACACAGGAACAACCAGACCTCATTTGCATTCTCTGCAACACAGAAGTGTAAGAAAAGAGTATAAACTCAAACCCTTATTACCACATAGTTTATTCTTAAATTTCAAGTCAATACTAATTTTGAGCAATCTAGTATCTTGCAAAGTGAATTTAAGATTCTTGGAAGTAACCAAGACTTTCTCTTATAATCAACTTAAGAACTGCTCACCATGTCAAACCCTCTGTTTTCAAGAAATTGATTTTTACATGGATGGAATACAAAAATGGATTTTAAGAGGTATTTCCACTTCCCCCTCTCATTACTGTAAAAAATTATATGCTGGAGAATAATGCCAAGTACTCAATGGAAAAGAGGTAAATATTGAAAAGTTAATCACAAACTAAAACCTCACTTGGAAGTCATAATTATGCAAAAATGGTCATTTCAAGACAACAGAAGGAAAAAAAAATTAAATGCACTTTATAAAACACAAAGACTTACTATTCACTCATAAACTAACTATGGTGTACATATATGGAATTACTCTTTATGAATATTTTCTTTTTCAGAGTAATCAAAAGAAGCAGTTATTACACTGTTAAAAATCTACCATGAACTGTGCTCTAAAACACAGCTAAAAAACTAAGAAATTTGGAATTCTAATCAAATAACACAGCACATTATGCAAAAATTGCCTTCTTAGTATTCAAAAATAAGTTTTCATTCCAAGAATCTAAATCTGAATAATACCTCTATGATAACTTTGCAATGCTTGAAATTAGCTGTAGAACTGAATTTAGTCATCAATATTTCAGACATCTGTATGCAACAGAGTATGAGAAGAAACTGGTAATTTTAAATATTCAAAAGAATGATGAAAACCTTTCTAAGAAAAACTACTCTAAAAAATAGAAACAATTCAGGAATCATAAAAATAGAAACAAGAAAAGAAACAAAAGTGCTTCCTCTCAGGAATTGCTAAGCACAACATTATGCTTCTTCATGGTTTTTAAGATCTGACAGACGAACACCTAAGAACACAGGCAGCTCCACACACAGAAGGGTAAATAAAAACCACAGACGACCTACAATAAGCTGTTTATCCAACTCCTACATTTCCCTATAGTACACCACTAAAAAAAAAACAAAACTGATTTGAGTCTGCCAGATGTGGTACCTTATCCAACTTCCAAAAACCACAGTGATATTTCAGTATGCTATGGGGAAAAAAAGGAAATGTGCAGTTCAGCTAACAGTATGTATAACAGTAATGGCTACTCCAGCTACAGTCAACACACCAAGTACACATGTGAATGCCCTGTGTGGCTGTCTACAGTTGGTTTCCCTGAAATACACATGTTCGGCACAGAATTTCTGATTTATTCAATATAATTGTTTCCCTACTGCATCCACAGCTGCTCTTGGCAATATCAAAATCTTAACAAGCCTTTTATCAGGAAATAGATTTTTTTTAAACTCACATAGAGAAAAGCCAGAGTAACTGCAGCCTGAAGGTCAGGATGCTTCCTTATCCCATGGGATTTCCCAGGATAAAGGCTGGGCTTGGACCTTTCCTCTAGCAGTGACTATCCTCATCACTACGCTATGGCCTGTTCTGGGCTCTGTCTTCCAAGCTGCTCCACCACATACACAATTCCTCAGGAATTTCAAGATCCATAAAACATTTTGAATGGTCCTGGTTTCATCCCACAAGACACATAGGAGGCGTCATCTCAGCAGTTCCTTAGGAAGGAAACATTCACCTGCCCAGAAGATATTAGATGCTCTTAAGCATTTCTACAAACTACCATATGCTATAGAACAGAGTGTTAGCATATGTTCTTTGTGCAAAACAATACTCCAGGAAACATTCAGTCAGTCCCTCAGATGGTTTTTACCTTGTTTCTACTCAAGAATACTCAACTTTCACACTTCTCATTGTGAGCATATAGTTTTCAGAGGCCCATAACTTCTTTATGAAGTGAACTTTTATAAATCAACATTTCCCAGTTGATCTATAAACTAATGACCAATTAAGACCTTTTCATTGCCAATCTAGTCCATACTAGTTTAAAAACCAAACTTTGCCAAAAGCATGGTTCAGATGAGCTAGTATCTGCTACCAACTGCCAATAATTAGCTGAACAGCCATTTATACTCCATTCAGTTATTATGTTTGGGAAATATACTGAAAACTGAACAGGATTAATTGACAGATGTGTAACTACTTCAGCAGTGCAGCCCATATTAACACCCCAAATCCAAGCTGAAAATCCTCCATACTGTCCTTCTTGAAGCCAATGCCTTGCTGACTGCCACTGGAAATTTTGCCAGCTATTTCAGTGGGACCAAGATAACTTCTGTAGCTGACTTTTCTCAATAAATTCAAGCTCCAACACCAGATCTTGAAATTCCACATTTGGATCAAGCTCACAGTAAAATCACTGCAAATTCCACCTGAGGAAAGGCATAAGATCAGACTTTACAAAAAAAAAAAAAAAAGTCAGTCTCTTGCAATGAAGTTAAATCCTCTCCAGACCTTCCTTCTCTTCATTCCACCCCCCCTTCTAAATACCTTCAATGAGAGAAAGGTTACTGTGTTATGTTTTTACAGCAATTTTGCCTGCTTTCTATTTCTTTTGGTAAGGATTCCCTTAATCTTAGAACATTTTTAAACTAGTGCAAGAAAAGAAAGGAATAAAAAAACACTTGATAGTCTCTCTGTGTTAATGATGATAATCTTTATTTTTTCTAAAACCTCAACAATTCTCAAATAAAGCAAAATATTACCAAGTAGTTGGGGTTTTCTTCAACTATGAAAGCAGGAACAAACGTTTGAAAAAAAGCATACACATATTCATTTAACCACGTGATGACCTGGGAAAAACCTCAGCTCAGGTTGGTGCTTATGCATTCATGGTGGTATAACAAGGGCCTTCCCAAAACTGCTCACTCTGACTTTCAAACTAAAACAGTGGCAGGTCACAATTAATGTTAGAACAGTTTATTACTGTCACTGCTTTTCCTCTACCACAAGAAAGGAAAACACACTTGTTTTTGCAGACAATCCACATGTCTATGCTGGACCGGGGTATATGGCAATAAAAAGCCTTTCAAGTACAGATGCAGCTTATTCCAGCAGAACCACTGTAAGGAATTCTGCCAACTCTTTGAACAGTGACTACATTATCAAAGAGGCTCTTATGCCTGTTCTGTAGCTACTTAGGAATGACACACTTTCACGCTGGCTGCTACATCTACCCTAAAAAGCAGCAGCCATTAGATTTACCACAAGCCTAATGCAGCATGAAGAGGCACGATCATTGACCATTAGAGGCTCGCTGTGAAACCCAGCTGCAGTTCTGCAGATACAACTTCCTGGAACCCACGTGGAAGTACAGCAGCGAAACCCTGCAGAGGCAGCAGGCAGCACACCCGGGCATCCTTGACTGCAGAGCTCTCCAGCTCTAGCCTATGGAAAACTTCATGAATACAGCAAGGGACCTTGGAGGAAACTGGAAATGCAGCTTATACTAGCACAATTTTGGGGCTTTCCTCTCAGTACAACTAAACTAAATTCATAAAGTGTACTGGAAAAGGACATGTGAAGGAGCTGGGGCAGGCAAGCTGCACATCCATAAAGTGATGTTAATACTTTGCTACAGTACAACCATCTCTGCAGCACTGACCTCAAGTGAGTCCACTCATTTAACGAGAGCACTTTCAACTCGAGGATGCAGGTATCACACACAAAGCAAGCGCTCCAAGTATGCACAAAACAAGCACACACCTGAGTGAGTAAGCCAAGGAGTATCAATGGAAGCACAACCAAGCTACTGCATCAACACGGTGAGCTCTGCATTCCTCCAGCAATGTAAACAAGCGACACCCAACGCAAAGCGCTACTGGAAACAACAGCCACAAACTTTTCAGCTCAGGCAGACAAAAACACATCTAAAAAGAACAGGTCTGGAATATTTAAGTAGTAGCCAAAAAAGATCTCAGTGCAAGATGAGAATATACTGTGCTTTAATGTAAGCAGGCGAGTGTGCAGATTATATTTAGTCATTTGGCAAGTACTAGGCCCTGAGAGAATATAAACCGGTCATTTTTATCCAATTTCTGCCACTTCTTCACTATTTTCACAAATTAATGAACAAAATCACACACAGTCTTACAGATACTTGGACATAAGAGAGAAATTTTATTATTTAAAAGTATGCTACCATTAAAAAAAAGAATTCACCACCTTGATCCCAAGATTCCTGTTCAAGAAGCAGTGAATTTAATGATGTAGGATTTCTGAAATATGTGAAGAAATACTGTATTCTACATTCAAAATCTTTGTAAACAATTTCAGTTTCATAGCTGTTGTTTTTTTCAAAGCTAAAATGTTAACAAGTCCCCAGGAAAGTATTTTTAAAAGACAGTTTATATCCAGACAAATTTTTTATATATTCTAAGCAAGGAGTGCATTTCACAGAAATGTTTTTTTATAACCATGCAACTTCAGGCAAAAAAATTAAACAGCCTTAAGATTATTCCTGAGTTTTTAAAAATCTCCCACTTCCATCAGGAATGAGCTATGAGAATGAGGAGAAGCCCTCCTCTGATGTGTCAAAAAACATAAATCCAAGAGCTACACAAGCATTCCACACTCCTTAGCGGGCACAGCATAAGTTGGTCTGGCAGCACACTTTGCTCTTCCCCGGTATAGTAATGCTGAGTTTAATAAAGGCATTAAACTCAAGCCTCATGAGCTTCAAGCAGATAGTACAGCTATGTTAAAAACAAAACAAAACAAAAAGGTGGCTTTGAATAAAAAAGGTATTTGTAGTGCTCTTCCTAAAAATAGCACTAAAACAAAACTTTAAAATATATTAAGGTGGAGCTGCCAAATTAAGTAATTTGGAAAAAGCAGCTTCCTCTTAGACATATAGGAGCAATAAAATCTTGAAAATATGCTAGTCCCTCCCCCCACCAAAAAATTACGAAGACAGTAACAGCAGCAAAATGAGCAACCAAAAAATTACATACGCTTTTATTTTTGCAAGCACTACTGAAGCCTCTTCAATGGAGAATACATTGCCCTATGCTCTACACCAGACCATTTTTTAAAGGTGGATTTCTTTTTTAATGACACTTTTATTTTCTGGTCATGGTTCAGAAAAAGATGTTCCTTCGAATTTTTTTTAATTGCTACAAGCTGAATGACAAGACGCGTATTTCCGAGGTAAAAAGCTACAAGCTTATAAGGGATGTTGGCAGGATTGAAGCTGCGAGCATGGGCCCGTACAAGCCAAGCCTGTTTAATTGCTGCTCAAGACGGTGACCAAGGACTAGGAAAGGAGTGTGGGGTGCGGGAGGGAAGCCAGACTTTTAGGATTTCGGGGAGATCTCGACTCCCAAAGCGCAGAGCAGAAACGCTTCCCAGACAAGACACAGAAATATGGCCCGAGCTGGGCGCGACGGCACCGCCCCACACGGCGCGGCGACAGCAGAAAGGACCTTAAAATGGCGCCCGTGGGGGAGGAGAGCGGGCGAAACTGCGCAACAAACGCTGGCAGGGAGCCAGGCAGCGCCATCTTCCCGCTGCCCCGCGCGGCCGGGGCCGCCCGCCCGCCGAGCCCGGGCACGGCCGCCCGCAGCCGCTCTCCTCTCCGCCGGCAGCCCCGCGGCCGCCCGCGCTGCCCAGCCCCGCGGAGCCGCAGAGCGGCGAGCGGCAATGGCGAAAGGCAGAGGGGCCTCCGCACCGCCGTCCTCCCCACAGTGATTAGGAGCCGCTCTGAGTAAATATAAACGTGCCCTCTCTACGTCGTGCGATTTTGCCCGGCTTTTAACATCTCTACACCCGTTTTCTGCCATCATCAGTAACTGAATTTTTTTAATTAATACCGAAAAGCAAAGTATAATTTACATACTGAATACCGCCCATGACTCAATACTTGTGAATAGTGACCATTTCAGAAAACCCTCTTCACAACCGACTACTGTTTTAAGGCACAAATTAAAAATTTTTTTACAAAATATTGCTTCTTTTACGCAAAATAACCCCAGCAGCACAAAGGATCGGATTCACATCTACTCTACAGTGAAGCCAAAGGGGTCACTCCAGAAAGAGACGCTTTATTGTGTTTTAAAGAAGCATTACAATTAAATATTTTCTCTCTCCGAAAGAAGAAAAAAATAAATAAAATAAAAGGCACATCGAAAAACTTGATCCCGAAAAGGCGAAAAAAAAAGCGCATTAGCCCAAACCTACCGCCCGAGCATTTCGCACACCCACAAAAAGCGGCACCGTTTCCATTCCTCGGTTAAAAGCAGGAGGCACGGAGCGATTCGGAGGAAATTGCAAATAAAAAACCAAACAGATCAAATCAAATTTAGTGGCGACAGCGAAAACGAGGAAATAAGTGAAAAATAAATCCCCAGCAGGTACAACTCTGAGACACAAACTCAAAGAAAAGACAAGATTAGGGTGCTGGGGAGTGGACGGGGGAAAGAAAAAAATCAAGCCATGAGCGAAAAAGGAAAAAAGAAAAGAAAAATCCTTCCCAGCTGCACGGCCAGGAGAGAGACGAAGTGTCTCCATTTTCCCGACGAGGAGGAAGAAAAGACTGTTTCACAGACCACAGAGCTTTAGAGAAAAGCAAAGAAACGAGGGGGGGAAAAAAAGAGGGAGGAGATTTGAAAAGATTATTTTTCTTTCTCCCTCACACACTCTCTCTATCCCCCTCTCTCACTCTCTCACACTCACACATACACACACAC
>QUSF01000008.1:13054933-13067433 GCA_003676055.1 Chloebia gouldiae | reverse complement strand
GTAACCTAAAAATGTTAATTTGAAGTCAAAGGTTATAGCACTGAGAGTTCATTAATGCTATTCTACAGCTTACTTCAGTGAAAAGCATTAATAACTTTATTCAAAGCTTTTTTGTTATAGAAAACTATTCCAACTTCCACCACTCACAACATTCATTGAAAACAATTTAATTCTAAAAAATCAATTACTTTTATAGATAATTCAGAGAAGGCTGGCTTATTAAAAAAAAATAATTTTGATTGAAAGCAGATTTTAGCATGCAGATATATGCGTGGTTATGCTTTTAAAACAACAACAAAACATCTCTTTAAGACTCTTTTTCTGCTAGTAATGGTAATTCCCAAGGACTTTACTATTTTATTCCTAAGTAACTTTGTTAAAACTCCTTAGAGACAAGGATTTGAAGACTTTATTTAGTAGCACATCCTTCTTTATTAGCTGCACACAGCTCAAAAAAAACCTCTTATAATGTTTTACGTTTTTTGAGCAACTATATCAAAATGGTTACGGGCAGTGTACTAAGTGGACCTTCTCAAAGAAGTTGGCCAGATTGCTTATCTTAAAAAAAAAAAAAAAAAAGAATATCAGCACTTCAGCACTGTTTTTCAATTAGAATATGTTTATATTATTTTTTGAATTATTCAACCAATTCCAAACTTTCACCAAAGCCAAGACTCTCCTACAAACCTTGTTTACATGCACATCCCCAGTAGAAAACTGAGGTGAAGTTTCAGATCACTCCCGAAGTGGAAGGGCTGGGCCCAGGCAAACAAACCTTAGCACGAGTCCAGCAGATCGTTTGTGCAGCCCAGACCCAACCTGCACGTGGCCGTGCCTCGGCCATCAGCCAGATTATTAACTGCACTGTTCATGAATGCAGCAAGGACCCCAACAGCCACAGTATGGACAGAAACAGCACATGCCAAAGAGCTCTGCAAGAGCTGTAAGCCTGTACTCCTGACACCGACATGAGAAAATCGAAAAGGCCAAAACTTCAAGGTTCCTAACTTCAGTAAATGCTTCAAGGCCAAACTCTGCCCTGAATTCAAACCTACCCAGCTTCACTGATTTTCATGAACATTGCCCACGCGAGAACTTGTATGGAGGAACATCACCAGCATTCTCATTTCGTTAACAGGAAGGAACTTTGCTTCAGAGGTTACAAGGCCAAACATCTGATCAGTATGTTGTCATTATTATTACTCTCCCTGTCATACAGAAACCACCAACAGGAAGTAGGCAATACGATACAAAGAAGGAACTGGAGAAAGGAAGACTAATGATTTTTAATGAATTCTGTTACCATAAGAAACACAAGGAATCCTACATAAGTTTTCCATGATGGTAACATAACTTACTTTCCCTGAAGGATGTTTCAAGGCAGCATTGACAATAGCATTACTAAGCAAGTACAGTACAAAAAGGGAAGGAGAACTAGCATCAGCTATTCAATGAAGCACCTGTCAGTAACTAGATTTCTCCAGGTCTACACACATTTGCTATATTTGTTCACTAGTAGAAACGGTTACCAAAAAAAAATCAAGGGTTGGACGTAACTTTGTAGGTCATATTGAAGTACACAATTAATGTTACCTTCAATTCTAAGAGGTCTGAATGCAGTCATCAGCTGTAATGTTACCACTTTCATGTGTACTACAGAATTTCTCAGACCATGTTTGTACAGAACTACTGCTTTTTTCTGGCAGGTACTCATGCTGTTTTAAGAGCATCACGTGGTGTTTCAGAACTGGGTGTCACTGCCGCAAGAGGCTGCCCCTCTTCTCACTGCCTTACTGCATGAATACAAAAGACCCTTGTATGTCAACATTTTTCTACTTCAAGGTCACCTGCTCAGAGCTGTCACCTTCAAGCAGAGTCCTATGTACAGTGCACAATCGATTGATTAGTTGCTGCCTTTCTTTAGCTTTCACAATCATATTAATACATTTTCCTGTAGCAGCTTTATAAGGAGCAAGGGAAAATAAGCACAAAAAGGAAAAGACCAGTGTCAAAAGGAAGATAAATCTTTGGAAGACAGAGAAATGTTGGTATAAAAACAGCTACTGGGAACGTCATGTGCACTCATCACACAACAAACTACTTGGCTGTATTTTGACACCAGCTGTCAAAATGTGACCATGCTGTTTAACAAATACCACTCTCATAGGTGTGCAAAGACACCAAATGACATTTGGAGTGATCCAATACATTGCTCTGAAATGACAGACTGAAGAACTGAAAACTATGCTTAGATATTGAGAGGGAGAAAATAAGGGAGTAAAAAAAAACTTATTCATTCTGTCTCCAGGTTTCTCCTACATCAAGTCACTTCACTGATATTCAGCCCATTTTTTGAGGTCTGCATCACACGCACTCCAATTCTTGTGCAATCATAAATTAGTGCCCCAAAAGAAGGTAAGGCAGCGCTAGATTCATAATGAAGAATTTAGCGACTTAGCTAGTACATTAAAGGAATTCATTCCACAGCCATTCCAAGATTTTTGCATGAATAGATGGTTTGTAACCTCAACTCACTGCATCCTTTCACAGATATATTGCATGGAAAAGGAATGCCATTTCCTTCACTGCAGCCTTGCTTCCTCAGACTGAATCCTTCAGCTCTACTGATGGTACTTCTTCCTCCCATGCTTTCTCTTTCCATTCACTGACGTCTTTCTTATGCCAGCTCATCACCAGTCACACTTTTTATCCATCTACATATGGCTTGATTATTTAAATAAAAATAAATAACTAAGCTTGAAGGCACAGAAACAAATAGGTCATCATTAAAGGGCACAGGTAATAGAGAGGTAGAGGTCACATGAAAAGTAGGGCACCCAAATACAGTAGCACAAAGACAGACAAGGACTTTTAACTTGGAATATAAATGTAAAATACCACATGAAAAATTCAGTTCAATATGCATATTAATCACCAAATTCTGAATAATTACCACCACTATTTTGATGACTCACCCATAAAAGTTACCTAAACATTACAATGTTCAGCTTGATACCATACCTTCCTTACCCAAAACAGTACTTAGAAAACCTGGGTCATAATTGCATGATGTAATTTGTAAAGCTGCATGATTCCAGTATCAATCATCAGACCAAAGACAGGACTACTTAACCAAAGGTATCTTAAGGGGTGATTGGTAAGGACGTAGGTAGTAAGAGGGGGTAATAAAGAGTGAACCTCAGAACAAGAGATTTACACCAATACCAGAAGACAGATAGGTTTCTATGACTGGAGATTGTGTGAAAGCCAATAGGGCTGGTCTGAATCTAAAAAAGTAAATTTTGGAGAACTGTGCTTCTCTGAGATGGGGATCTGACACACAGCAGACAATTAAGTAAAGCCAAAGAAAACATGGTGGATGGAGGTTCCATTTAAACAAATTGCAATTCAAAATTATTACTGGAACAGATCCAGAATTACTATATCATTCTCTAGGTTATTTAAATATAGTCTCATATTATTCAGCTAAAGTACCCTAAAAAGGAGAATTAAGTTTGAAAGATCATTAGCTCTTACTTCCAAGTTAGAATAATCTTAAGATATTCAGCCACTGAAATGTATCAGAAAAAAAGTAAAAATACCATCACCTCTGGAAACAGAGCTTTACTACAGAAATAATGGAGAAGTAATCTTACCCAACTAATGCTGCCAAAACTGATGGAAGACTTTAAACTAAAAATTATGGCAGAAATTTGGACAACCTTCTATCATAGTCATAGTTCATTTGGCTAGCACAAATTAATGGGAAAAAAATCAGATAAGTAGGAATACAGAAATACAGACTAGTATATTAATGAATGGACACAAGGGTTGGGTGTTGTTTTTTGGGTTTTTTTTTTACATAGTAGTAATTAAAAACATCAGCTTGGCAATAAAACTAACAAAAGAAGCATTCCTAATACAACTGAGGTGTTGTGGATGATGTTTAAAAATAAATAAAACCAAACAAAAAATAGGAGGAATTTAAGCAAAAAAAAAAGGAGGCCTAAAACATGAAATGAGGTGATATAGGGCTACAGAAACACGGTGGAATAGTAAATTATACCAAAGGCATTTGTGTTCTTGAAAGAAACACAGACCTACTAAGCTATACTTGTATAAGGACAAGACAAAATGGACAAACAGAAGGGACGTTATGAATAAAGCACCACCTAGGTCAGAACGTTTCAGATAGAATAGTTTTACTTGGACATTTCTGAGTCCCTGCTATGAAATCAACTGGGTAAGATTTGGATATGAATGAAGATTCCTGTAAAAGAAGTCTTTATATTATCACTAGAAAGGGTATCAATAGGAATGGAATTTATTCTCAGATTTAGACTGAAGAACAAATGCTAATAATAGGAGGAGGAAGCCCTCATTCAAAATTATAGCTGACAGACTTTTTCCTAAGATGAATAAATGGCAAAAAGAATACAAGTATAGTTTTATCCGCCAGGGAATATACTACAGGAGAGCTAATAGGAAAACTTGGATATGACTTGGAGTTAATTCTATTTAAATTACTCAGAAAGATAAGTGGAATATGTTTGCAAGTAAGATTCACAGTTCCAAAGTAGAAAACTTTCATATGCTATTGAACCTAGGTGGTCCATTGAACTGGGTAGTCCAATAACCATAGTTTACTGAAATGCATTTAAAAAAAATAATTGTAAAAGTATCTGAAGTGTAAAGCAAGGCAATGAAAAAAAAATCTCAAACTCCATAACTAATAGAATAATTGCCTTAAAGAAGAGTCCATAAAGCAGTATCTGTAGCTTACATACTAAGTCTCCAGAA
The DNA here is from genome assembly GCA_003676055.1 of Chloebia gouldiae. Taxonomy (NCBI): domain Eukaryota; kingdom Metazoa; phylum Chordata; class Aves; order Passeriformes; family Passeridae; genus Chloebia; species Chloebia gouldiae. Next base: position 13,062,633 of record QUSF01000008.1, on the reverse strand, counting down.
TTTAACTACAGTCAATTAGCAAGTTAGGATTCTATATAGCAATGAGCAGCTAGAGCTACACCAAACCTAAGTGATTTGCTGCTCTTGAGCTCTTGTGTTTAGCATATTTGGGCCTTGCTTTGTTAATCTGAAAATACCTTTTATCATAAAGTGCTATGCTTTAAAGCCTGTCCCTGGTTCTGAAACATAACTCATTTTCATAGAAATTAATCTGTTTCTCCACCTTTGGCATTGGACATACCAGGTCCTCAGAAGGACCGGCTCAGACTAGTTTCAAAACAAGTGCACCTCAACTGGTTAGAATATAATTAGTATCTTAAGCATTCCCAAGGATTACATTCAAAGCTTTTGCATTACTCACAGCAATTAAGTTGCACCAAGTAAGTTTCATAGTTTTAGCTTTAACACTCAATAAGTGATTTAAAAACACATGCATTTTACATTGTCCTGGCTTTCCATATGGACAGGTTATTATAAAGCACAACATTTTAGTGCAAACAAAAGCTTTAAAAAAAATCAGTATGCCAAATGTAACGTTCAAATAATTTCTTTTTTTCCAAGTGAACCGAGATACAGTAACTCAACATTCACTTTTAATGAAGCCCCATTGCACCGTGACAAATGTGCAGCCTACAGTATCTTAAATGAATCATAATATGGCTTACATCTTTAATGCCTGATCAGAGTGCCAGAGGAGTTCAAAGAGCCCTTACTAAAACCATCAGTAGGAACGCTGGTTGCACAAGCCGCTGAAGTACCTACTTTGTAGCCAGAAGTAATTACGTTGCTCTGCTAATCTCTGCTGCAGAAACTCAATCTAACAGACAGAGATCATATCTATCAGATAAGGGCTCCATGCAAGGCACCGAGGCTGCTGCTTTTCTTGAAAACACACAGCATTTTTGTGTGTAACGGTGCAACATACATGCATACCACCCTTTGGAATAAAAACTGTCTGTGTTGGGAATACATACTGATGATAAGGAATAACTCTACTTCCTTCCTTCCTCTGCTTGAGAGACTGCAAATCTACATCTTGAGATCACGCCACATCTATGAGCTCCCTGACTTTGAGCTCAGGAACCTCAGATGTAAGAATCCATTATTATGAGCCTGAACACACAGTTGCCTCTGTGGATCTCAACTTTGATTCCCCACTTAAAATAATGATGGAACAAGACAGGCTCTTGAACCTTCAGCAGAACTACACAATACATCTTACTTAAAAGGCTATGAGGTAATGCTGTTGAGCTATAGGAAATCGGTAGGAAATATTTCAGGCAGATAGCATTCATGACTGATAACCATGGGACACAGATTTAAACCTGGAAGCATGCACGGAGCTCATGCTTCCAGAGTTTCACAGCACTAGATCAAAGTAAACAAGTGCAACCTGCAACTTCACATAAAATAAATGACACTGTACAGTCCAAACAAAGGCACAAGGTCTTACTGAAATGACTGCTATCTACTTTCAAACCAGAGAGGAACGAAAGCACACGCCAAGAGGGAAAAAATAGGAAAAAAATGTAACACAGAGAATGATGTACCTTACTTTTTTCTCATATCCTCAAACAGCCAAACTACTTGTTACAGCTTACCCAAATGACTCCAAGCCTGAGCTAGAAGGCTTACATTTTATTCAGGTGGTTACTGTCTGGCACACTAAGCAGCCTCAAAACATAGAAGTTGCTGCCAGCAAAGTCAGGAAGAAAATTGTCAGTCTTTGTATGACCACCAAAAAAAGAAAAATGCACATGCCAAGATAAATTATACAAAAACCTCAAATTATAAGTGTGGAAAGTAATTTTAGAACATCAGGAAAAAACAGTTGGAAGACTTTTACAGCTCCCTTTTTAAATTTTCATTATGGTCATACATTTTACCTTCTTGTGTTTGGGTATATTTTGGGTATTTTTTTGGGTATGTATTGGGTATATTTTTGCTTTTAACAAAAAAAACAATTGTGCACATTAGCAAGGTGAAAAGTTCTGTCTCCCCCTGAAGCTCCTATTCACAAGGGTATTTGGTCTTCCTTAATTCAAACCTCCAATCACCCATAGAAAAAACAATTCAGAACATCTAGCATCTTAAGTGTCCAGATACAATAAAGAGTAATTCTACTACAGCATGAAACACTTAACATTTATTCTGTTCTGTGTACACTAATGTTTGCAATCCTTCCATATATGAAGTTCTCAAACCCAGCGCAGTTCATCTACTGGCTTCTATCTGCGTTAACAATATGAAAGCCATATTCCAGGAATATCTGTGCATATGAAAACCAGCAAAACCGTTTTTAAGTCAATATCTTCATGTATGGGATAAGCACTTTCATCACTGTTACCACCTGTATTAGCTAGACTCATGGGAGCATAAGGCAAACAGAGCCTGCTAGCTAAAATGAAACTTCCACATCTTTCAACATGGCAATAAGGATTTTTTTCCTTAGGGAGAATTAATTGCACCATACTCCTGCCTAATGGAGCATTGCTGCAATAATTGCAGGAGAGGATTTGACTATTTATTAGAAAAAAATACCCAACATTTACTACTAAGTGTATAATTTAAACATATTGGTAAGAAAAATATCACCCTTCCTTTTTCATGACTGAGCACGCTCCCCTTCTACAGAGTAAGATTTTAATTTTTAAGACTCAATCTAATTCTTCAGAAACAAAATTCTGAACATTGCAATATTGCTACAGATGTAATGCCACATTAAGAGCTGTAATGCATCAAACACTTCATCTATCCCATTGCCAGTCCACCCTGCTCCAAAGTGCTACTGTTATATAATGATCCCATGCAATCCCCTGAGTTTATATGTTAACACTGTTAAGGAAAGAATATTCTCTATTTTAGTATGAGTCCTTTACCAGGTTCAGATACTCCATACCTTCTAAGAACATTATATCATTTCTAATACAAAAATTAAACCACGTTCTCGGGAAACAGAAATCAAAAGCTACATTCAAGCTAAAGGTACTTTCAAAGGTTAACTTCAAGGGACATAACAACCTATACTTCCAAACAGGAACATAAGGCAAAAAACTCATTCTATTACCAAACAGAAGACAGAAAAATCAGACTATCTGCTTTGGGTTTACCACCTTTTGGTTTCGATGGATAGCCTTATGTCCTGTGTCAGTTTGTTACAGGTAACTTCAAAATGACAAGGGAAAGGAGATGGTATTTGTAGAAACACACAGGAGTGAAATTTGGTTTCGTATTTCTAAGAGAGTGCTTAGTGTTAACTTTCTTTGCACAAATTAAAATCCAAATAATGGAAAAACAATTCTCAAATGAATGCAGCAAAGCAATGATCACTTTTTTACTTTGCAGACAGTGTGCTTAATTTCTGGTTCCTGCTGCAGATTTATTTAAAACACATCTCTTAACTGTAAAAGCCTTCCTTCCCATGTTTCCATATAGGCCTCTGTGGATTGCTCATAGAGTCCTCCCTCTGGGGCACAGAAATCCACTGGCACTGCTCCCGCTTTTCCCTCAAGAACCGAACTCCCTTCTGGAACAAAACACTCCAGAAGCCAAATGAGCAGCGAGGATGAAATCGATCCACCTGGCAGCACCTTTGCAGTTACCTGCAAGGCTGAGCAGCCTTTTCCTCAGCCACTTCACCGCGGGAGAGGGAGCCGCGGGAAGGTTTATTAGGGCACGGCGCGTACGGAGCCCCCGAAGGCGCCGAGGCTGCCGGGGGCCGCCGCCGGGCAGGGGCCGGGACCGCCGGGACCGCGGGGACCTCGGGAGGAGCGCCTGGGAGGAGCGGCCCGAACCCGCCCCGGAGGGCAGCAGGAGCCCCGGGCTGCGGCCCCTCCGCTCCCGCCCGAGCCGCCCCTTGCCTCGCCCGCGGCGCCGCTCGCGGCAGCCCCCGCGCCCAGGGCCGGCGGCGGCGGGCGCGGCCCGGGCGGGGAGGCGTGCGTGGGTGTAAGCACAGCGGCGGGAAGGAGCGGGCAGCTCCGCGCGGGCACGGCGGGGGAGCGCGGCGGGGGCGTGTTTCTATCCCGGGCGCTAATTTGGGAAGCGGGATAACCCGCCCCGCACGGCACCTGCCGACGGCACTCACCCCATCCCGCGGAGAGGCGGCGGCCCCTTTAAGACCGCGGGAGACCCCTCCCTCCGGCCCTCCCGCCCTCCCCCGCCGCGCGCCGCCCGGGCCGCCAATCGGCGGCGGCGACGCAGCCGGGGCTGCGGGCAGCCAATCCGCGCGCCGCTTGGTGACCGCAGGGGAGGCGAGCGGCAAGATGGCGGCGCCGGCAGAGGCGGTGGCTCCGTCACAGCCCGAGGCGGCCGCGGGCTCGGCCGCCTCCGCCGTGGTGCTGCCGGAGCGGCTGCAGCGGCGGGAAGCGGAGCGGCAGCAGGGCGTGGAGCGGCAGCGGCAGAAGAAGGAGGCGCAGGTAGTGAAGGAGGAGCAGAGCGAGTTCTTCCTGGCCGCCTCGGCCCGGGAGCGGGAGGCCGTGGAGGCGCTGCTGGCGGCGGGGGCGCTGGAGGAGGCTGCCGCCCGCCTGCAGGCGCTGCAGAAGCTGCTGACGGGCAGCGTGCGGTTCCTGGCGCCCTACGAGGTGCGGCAGGGGCAGGAGACCGTGGCGCGGCTGCAGGGAGAGCTGGTGGCGCGGCGGGAGCAGCTGCAGCCCAAGAAGAAATTCGCCTTCCGCGCCCTCAAGAAAGAAGCGGCCCCGGGCAGCGCCCCGCGCCCCGCCGAGCCCGCCCCGCCGGACCTCGCCGCGCCCGACCCCGACCTCGCCGAGGGCGAAGCGGGCGGGCCGCCGCTGTGCGGGTTCAGCGGCGCCCGGGACGAGGAGCTGGAGCTCGGCGCCGCGGAGCTGCTGCAGCGGGACGTGCTGCTGTCGGAGCTGCGCGGCTGCCGGGTGCAGCTCCGCGGCAACCCCAACACGCTGCGGGTGCGCGACTGCAGCGGCTGCACCGTGCTCTGCGGGCCCGTGTCCACCTCCGTGCTGGTGGACGGCTGCAGCGACTGCCTGCTGGCCGTGGCCTGCCAGCAGCTCCGCACCCACCGCACCCACGACTGCCGGGTCTACGTGCAGGTCACCAGCCGGGCCGTAATCGAGGCCTGCTCTGATGTCTCCTTCGCCCCCTACTCCTGGAGCTACCCTGGTCTTGATCGAGATTTCGAGTCGTCTGGGCTGGACAGAAACCGTAACAACTGGAACCTGGTGGATGACTTTGACTGGCTGGCGACTGACAAGCCTTCGCCCAACTGGAGCCTGATCCCCGAGCAGGAAAGAGTGACAAGCTGGGACTGACGGCGGAGGCAGCTCTGCTGTGCAAGAGAATCTCCCGTAAACGTACTGATCCACAAACTGTGGGACTTAATCCCCGATATGCCATTAAATGATTTCGTTCTGTATTCAAATTTCGAATTATATGCCTGGATTTCTTAGTTGAAGAATACCAGACAAATAGAGTTTACTGTTCTTGCACAAGTTGCTGCTATAATCTTTATGTATCACTGTGGGATTTTCCAATTTCTGAAGTACCTCATTGTGAGTTATGACTTATTTATGTGGGACAAAGGCCACTGATACACAAAGAACAAGGAGCCTCTGTTAGAGCTCTTGTACTGCTTTTACTCCGGCAGACTCTGAATTCACTGCAAGTAGTGCAAACTATACTGGAATGAAAAGATCAAATACCAAATTTCCCATGTTTTTGTGGTTCTCATGTTCTGATTGCAGCACAGGGTATCTTAGGGGGAGTGCAGAGCACTACTGCTATGAGGTAATGGGGTGAAAAAAGGTTCATTTAAAGGGAGAGTTTGTAACTGCACAATCCAGCAGGCTGAGATGCAACCTAGACTATGATACAACGATTAGCCAGTTTCTGTTGATTCGGGTTAAATCTGTAAGTTGGCTTTAGGCTTTTATTTCAAATGAGAGAAATCTAAAGGAAAAAGTTTCTAATAAACATCTAATGCTCTCCTAATATACTGATTACTTGATATTAAGAAACCTATGGAGTCTGTATAAATACTAAAGCTTCACAATCTATAAATGCCATATGAAAAGATGCTGCTTTTATAAGCAGCTCGGAGGCATCCAGCAAGTGCTGATGAACATCACAGAAGCTGGGTTAACTGTTCTCTGCAAGCTGAAGCTTCAGAGGAGAGATGTTCAGGGAGGTCCCACTGGTTTTCCAGAGAACAGGCTTTGTGTGCTGTGATCCTAATTTGCAGCACTCTGCTATTGCATACATGCAAAGTTGGCAGAAAGAGTCAGTAAAACAGAAATATGAGGTGCTATATTCCAATTCCAAAATTGCATGTTACCTTGCATAAAGTGCAAAATAGTTTAAGTCTCTTCACTCCTGCGAAATAATAATAAAAAACCAGCAGCACTATGGAATGCAATGTCTTTACAGTGCCCTGTTAGTGGTGCTGAAGTGACACTGTCCATATATAAAGTAAACGCAGCAGTTTTAGGTTTCTAAAACCCCTCCTTAACTTGTGACATTTTTCGAGAAATAATTGTTTATCTTGCCTTAGCATAAGTCTTTATTGTAAAACTTCAAATTGTTTATGCTGTGCAGCCATCATCTGTGTGCCTCTAACAGACACTAAATCCTAGCTGAAGCATCAAAAACTGCATTACTGCCAGGAGAATTTCCTGAAACTTCACTTAGGTGCTTGTTTGTTTTTGAGCAGAAAATGTTTTATATAAATTGTTTTCAGTTTATTTAATTGGAAGGGGGAGGGCAAAAGGGAATTTTTTTTTTATATTCCTTACGATTTTCAGTTTTGTTTACTTCTGTTAATGTATATTTTTTGACTGAATTGAATTTTGCATTTCAAATATATTTGCTTTGAATTATTTTAGTTGTTCCTTTACTAATGAGTCTTCTTTGCACTGACAGCATCATAAAGTGATTTAAAGAATACACTCCTCAGTCTTACTTTAATGTACATAATTTATATCCTTTGTTAAAGCGATATGATCTGTTGAGGCTCTCAAATGTTTTAATTTTAACACAGCCATCTTGGTACAGAACCTGATTTTCTAGTTAATTGTTCTCCAGATCAATCCTGTTAGCATTTTCTAGCCTTGAGATTGCAAAATGTTCAGCCTGTAAGAACTACAGTAAGCCTTTGTTCTACTTGCCCAAAGCTCTAAACATTTACACCTCCTTCCTGTGGCGATGGATCCCAGCAGATCCAGACAGGGAAAGAGACCCCAGGCTGTGGCAGGTACCAGGGGTGCCCTGAGGCTTCCCAGCCTTCCTCACATGGAAGTGCCATGTCCTGTCCCAGCTCTTGGCCTGTGGCATGCAGAACTGCCTGAATAAACAGAGCAGGAGTCAAAACAGGAAAGTTTAAACTTCAATTTCCCTCTGAAATTGCTTCCCCGGGGATGTTTTTCACAACCAGTTGTTATTGACATCCCAGCTCCTAATGTTTTCTTTCCTCCAAATACTTAGCTTTGGTCAAACCACAATTAGCAGGTAAATACTCTTCAGGAACATGGTGCCAGACAATTACCCTAAAGATTTAGCATTACCTTTGTAATACAAAACACATAACTGGCTCTTGGTCTCAGGCATGGCATGAAATAAGGAAATTCAATTTGAGAACAGTAAGTCCAGAAAAATTTGGTCAGGCAACTACCTAAATGTGATTTATAATTCTAAACATACAATTTCATATATATATATATATATATATATATATA
>QUSF01000008.1:12956316-13054833 GCA_003676055.1 Chloebia gouldiae | reverse complement strand
TATAGAGAGAGAGAGAGAGAGAGAGAGAGAGAGAGAGAGAGAGAGAGAGAGATAGTTGCATGTTTCCATACACCTTTTTAAAATTATACTTTCATAATACAGAATCATAACAGAAATTCAAGAGTATTTTGAAACAGCAGTCTGTTAAGTGTTGTATGAGAACTTAAGCACTAGTAAAGATTTACTAGCATGCTCATGGGCTATTCAGTATAGAAATTGTAACTTTTTTGGGTCTAAGGAAGAGAAGCCAAACCCCTAAGTATTTCTAATCAGCCAGCAATCACCCTGCATAATGTACAACTGAAGTGAACAAAATCTCTTCAATAATTCTAGCCCTGGTTTGCATCACAGTGCCAACAGTTCCACCAGGAACTTCTTTAAAAACCATGCACTTTAAAGAAATTAATGATGCTAGACATCACAAGGGGCTGAAAAATAAATGCCTGGAAATGCCTGAAAAGAAATGCTGAAAAAGAAATGCTGCATGAACATCAGCACCACAAACCTTGTGCAAATTTGCCCTGAAGAGAAGCTAACAGGCAGAAAATTTATAAAAATAGTGGGGGGCATTGAGTTGCAGAACTGTTTTCCATGGGGAGTCAGGAAAGCAGTCCTGTTTCAAACATTTTTGAAATACAGTCTAGTTGGACAGGCCTCCTTCAGCCAATGGCCTCACCAAGATCTTTAAGGCCAGTGAAAATTCCGTAGTGCCCCACAGGGCTGTTACTCAGCATTTAAAGCTCCTGTGTGTGTCTGTGGAAGACATAAAACAGTTCTATGCAAAGATGCGCAACACTGAAGCCGTGGGAGAAAACTGAGGCCACTTTTCAGGCCACACTGAACTTTGAGCTTTGCCATTGTTGAGGCACTGAGGGTGGCACAGACCTAAATTTGCATCCAGAGAAGCAGCCAGGAGCTTTGCTGCTGCTTCCATGGTGCCATCTCCTCACCCAGAGGTCTGTCCTGAAACGGATCAACCCTCCCTCGGTTCCCTTTTGAGTCCAGGCATTTCCCTCTGTCTGCCCCTGCTTCTCTGAGTAACAGAAATAGAGTTATTTACATTCTCTCTTTAGCCAGCTCTCTTTCATTTAAATAGACTCTGACATGAGCTGTAGTAGAATTGTTTTGTGAAAAAAAAAAAAAAAAACAAGTAAGAAATACATGCATAAGACAATTTTCTACACACTTTTACGTATCATATTTTTGAAGGCTTGGATTGTTTTTTTCTAAGTTTATTATTTAAGGAATAGCTGTATGCTGACAAAGTTAAAATCTCCATGGTTTTACCTGGGATTACTTCAGGGTTTACTAAACAGCCAGTTTCACCACATGCAAGGAAAGACAGGAATAGCAAGAAAAGAATCTGTGCAACTTGGGAAAATTTCAGCATTTCCATTCACATCATGATCTGATTTATCTGACTGACTGGGGGATCCACCTGTTGTGCTGAGATGTTTTCCAGCAGTAATGACTATAATGAGCTTTTTGTAAGCTTCTTTTAATTCCCAACACATTTCTTTCCTGTTTCTGCAAATATAAACTTTGATTTCTAACTCTTATTTTTTAAAGCAGTAAATGCTACACCCCAGGCATCACAATAATACAAACAAATACTCATAATGACCATCTTGGAGGTAAAAAAAAAAAAAAAAAACAAGCTGTGTTTTCTGGACATTTTACACACCACCACATGAATGATGGCTGAAATTCTCAAATTTTACCCAAAGCAATACCACATCAAAACCCCCACAGTGTGCCCCAGCAAAGTGCAGGAGCCACAGAGTACAGCAGATCAAATCACCCTTCCCAGGATTTACAACAATCCCAGCAGTGAATTTAGAACTTGCCTCTGATTCCAGCCTCAGAACCTGCAGTCACCTCACATGCCACAAAAATAGTAGCCTACCAAGTTACCTCCTGTGTAAGGAGGTAAAAAAAAAAGTCCTAACTCAGCCTTTTCTCCACCTGATAATCGTACAGTGAGGTACAGCATTTTTATCACATTGCTCCTCAGGAGCCTCCCTGTTCACACCACAGAGTTACAATTGAAAGCAAAACCATAAGTGAGGGTACATGAGCAAACCTCTCTACACAATAGCTTCCCATCAAAGGTAAAACTAGACATCATTATTCTTGCAGTGAAATACAACCACTCCTAGGGAAAGCAATGGGGGGGAGGGGAAAGAGGCTCAGAAAGGCACACATTTGATATCACAGAGCAGTGTGAAAGAAAGATTGGGCCAGAAAATGATTCTTTTTACCGGGGCACTTCCATAGTTTAGGCATTTATGTGTTTTATATCTTACACCCCTGAAGATGGAAAAATTAAGATTGGTCCAGGGCCGAGCACCACTGTTTAACAAATAACAGATTAAACAGTTTACATCCCTCTCTCTTAAGTGATAAATTTGTACCTTATATGCAGGTTAGCAGGCACAGCTTTTTGGAAAGGTATCAATATTGTATTGTTATACATACACATTATATTTTTAACTAGATTTTGAATTTGAACAGATTTATGGTGAGATCAATAATAATTTGAATATTTTATTCTACCATTATTTTCTCCCAATATCGGCATATGAATTATACAGCTGAATTTAATAGACAACCTCTGAGGAGACCATTAACTCAAACATTCTTGCAGCAATTAGCTTTTATCTGCTATGGATCAATTTCAGCATTCTCTGTTTGAAGTGGTAGTAAGTGCCAAACCAAAGACGAATCACAGCCAAGAAAAAGCTTTTTAAGAAAAGCAGATGCCAGGCAAAAAGAGCTTTCTTTTTTAAACTGTCCCCACCCCAAAACGCTTCTCGATGATCTCCCCTTCGCCTTCCTCTCCTGCAGGCTGCTCTGCCAGAGACAGGTCTTGGCTGCCCAGTTTGTGCCGATGCTTGTACGGAGTTTGTCTCTCGTGTCCGGGATAATGGGGAAGCATTCATTCCCACTTTGGAAAGCGTTAACCAGTCCCCTTTAAAACCCCCAAGCGCAGCGAGTCAAGTTAATGGGTGCGGTAGTTTTTGCCACTTGAAGTCCCCAGCTGGTATTGAGCTGTTGAAAACTACTTAAATAAACAGGCTTTTCCTAATCCGGGTTCTTTTGGTAGTGCTGATTGCTCTCCGTGGTGACTTTAAAGGTACCACCCGAAGTCTCAAGGGTCTAATTAGTAGGTGAGTGTCCCCTCCTGAACATCAGGTCCGGGATTTTTATTGATCATCTCCCAGCTAGCGCTAGCAATTTAGCAGTGATTTATGAGGACCCCTCCCGTTTCCTTTGTTATAGGCAGAAGAGTAAATCCGGAGGGATCAGTGAGCCCTGAAGCATGTCCTGTGTGCTCTACTTCAATACTTTGATTCCTGAATTAGAGGAAACACCGTCGTGTATACACTTACATGATTTTGCTGCATCAGATTTATCGTGGGTATCTAAATGTTCAATTATAAAGCTGACAAATATTCAGATTATTCTGTGCTCCTGAACACGAAATTACCCATATCCAGAGCAGCACCAGGCTTACATCTGCTGCGGGCAGGAAGTATTTCATTGTATATCTTCATGACCTGCAGACTGGTACAGAATTATTTTCCATTTTAATTACAGTTTCACTGTCATCACTGACAAGAAAGGAAATGGTTTCAAGTTCCTTTATCTAGAATTAACTCCAGGCTGTCAGAGAAATACATTTTCCAAACTCAAGTATCTTAGCTGAGCCATGAAAGAGTCAGTGAAACACAATATGTGCTACATTGGTTGTGAGATATTTTGCCAGGAGAGATGTTATTTCAGAGCCATTACTTATTGCACAAAACCATGAATTGCTTCTCTCAAGAAACAACATTTCTCGTGCAACTTCACGGCAAGAGGAGAGAATAGTCCCTGATGGATAATCACCTTTCCTCTCATCTTACACACTCACTCTTCACCAGCAAGGGCAGCAGCAACGCAAACCACCAGGCTTGCTTTAGAAAAGCCCCAGTTACCAGCTGCTCTCCAGCTCAGTGCAATAGAGCCAGGATGGGCTAAAAAAGGTCCACCACAAAAACAGGAAGAAGCAGTGAGTTGCCAGCCTTTGTCCTTCCTGAAGGAACCTTCAGCATTCCAGGATCTCAAATGATAAATGAGAAGCCTCCACTGTGTACCACAGAGCTGCAGACCATCAAAACGTTATTTTTCAGTGCTCGGGCTTTTAAATTATTTGTGTTATTGTTTTTCACACTTGCCTTCCTCCTAGCACATCCCTTCCCTCTCTGTCCCCGGGGACTGGTGGCCGTGCTGCTGGCAGCCACTAGAGGATGCTCCCAGGGACTTGGGTGGTGGCAGCAGCAGGTCTGGTTGACAGGGAAGAGAGAATCCTCCCAGTCCCTCTTCTGGGGCTGCTCCTTTTCCATTTCATTTCCCATTGCTGGGAAATTCTGTGTTGTGGTGGCAGGGGTGAGGCGCTGCAGGAATTTCCCAGCAGCTCCGAAGCCCTGTGGGGCGAGTGGGAGATGATATTTCAAAGCAGGCAGAACCCCTCGGGCAGCGGAGCGAGTGGAAGCCCAAGCCCGGCGCCGCTGCTTGCCTGACACCGCCGAGCGCCCCAAGGAGGAGGCGGCAGCCGCAGGACGGGGCCGTGTCCTCCCCTCTGCCCGCTCCAGCCTGAAAGCAGAGCCGGCTGCTGGTCCTCCAGCAGAGCCAGAGGACCCCCGGGACGCCTCCCTGGCACTCAGATACATGTCCAAGGTCCCTCTCCAGCTGCTGAGTTGAATTCCTCCCTGATGTAAGCTCCCGGGTGGGTCTCCTTGGGCAGCCCTGCTCCCCTCCCTAGCTCGGTGATTATCCAGTAAGCTGCTCATGCCAGCTCACTTTTTATAAAAGCACCTCTAGATTTCAGCCCAGGGTTTATTTATTGAGTTTCTCTGCACTTTTCCTTTCTCCTGCTCTCCTGCCAAGACCCAGAGTTGTACAAGCCCTGGAAGTAAACAGAAAATGCCATGCTTAGTTGTTTTAGGTCACCATAAACTACACGCTTATCTGCTTTCAGAATACATAAGCCAGGGGATATCATCTCAAGTTAACACAGAAGGATAAGGACTAGAATGTAGGTCTGGCTGTAGATACGAATATATTGGGATCATGGTGGGGACGTGTATGTTTGTATACAAGCAGCCGTTTTAAATCTTTTTTTAAAGCCCTCTTCCTTTTTCCTCACAGGTTCCATATTCTTCTGGCAACAAAGAACTTTTTATATCTCTGGGATTTCATATTCCACCCAGCAGCCTATCATAGGAAAGCACAAATCTACTAAATAGTAAAATGAGGGATTACTTCCACTCATCTGTTGACAGACATTTCTCCAAATTGGATCAAATGATTAAAGGTATTAGAATGACGTCTTGCAGATCCAGATCAAATCATTTGAAACCTTGGGAGTGTTTCTCCTGTGCTTGGAAGAAACCACCAGAAATAGTTGTAGGTGCTAATTGCCCATTATTCTCACTAATGTGACATTGTTAATTGAGACCTTTGAATATTTTACTTACTTGAATCCTAACTGGGGGTCTCCAAGATGGAAGGACTGTGCAGCAGCTTGCTTCCCAACGTGCCCTTCGGGATCTCTTCCGACGCCTGAATGGTTCTGCCTCCAGTTGCTTACGCTGACAAGAGGGGTCCAGGCTGTGAAATCTTCCAACATCTCCCACTACAAAGATGGCACTGCTGAAAGTCAAATTCAATCAGAAGAAACGGGTAAAACTAGCGCAGGGACTATGGCTCATGAACTGGTTTTCGGTGTTTGCTGGAATCCTTGTTTTTAGCATGGGATTGTTCCTCAAAATTGAGCTCCGGAAGCGAAGTGAAGTGATGGACAATTCTGAAAGCCACTTTGTGCCCAATTCTTTGATATTGATGGGTATATTATCCTGCGCCTTCAATGGTTTTGCTGGAAAAATTTGTTACGATTCTCTGGATCCCGCTAAATTTGCCAAGTGGAAGCCTTTGCTGAAACCTTACCTGGCACTGTGCTGCGTCTTTAACATGCTCATTTTCTTTGTGGCTCTGATTTGCTTTCTCATGCGGGGCTCCCTGGAGAGCACCCTGGCCCAGGGGCTCAAGAATGGCATGAAGTTCTACCGGGACACGGACACCCCCGGAAGATGCTTCATGAAGAAGACCATTGACATGCTCCAGATTGAGTTCAAGTGCTGTGGCAACAATGGCTACAAAGATTGGTTCGAAATCCAGTGGATCAGCAACAGATATCTGGACTTCAGCTCCAAAGAAGTGAAAGAGTAAGTGACTTGGTGGGGTTTGTGTCACGTAGTGTCGATGTTGGATCAGTGTTGTCCTCAAGTGCCAACAGGCACTGACTGGAAGGGGGTCTGTGTAAAATGGGGTCTTGTGTAATAAAGCATCCCAAATGACCAGCTGGATTGCTTCCTCCCCTGACAAATTCCTCCAAAGTCATCCATAACATAAAATAAAAAGCACCAAACTACAATTCCCACTCATACTCAGCATGATATAAACAGGCTAAATAGTTTTTACTGCCTTTTACTGCTTTATAAACCCATTACCTTGAGCCACACTCCCAAAATCAACAGGAAAGTATCGGAACTTTATTAATCCTTAAGCAGATGTCAATGTAATTTATTAGTTTCCTAAAAAAAGAATTCCCTGGAGATATTCGGTTGATACCACTTTTAAAACCCCACTTATATATTGGCAGCTAATCAGCTGCATGGAAATAAATAGAGGCAAAACCACTTTGCCAATAACTCATGTCTTTTAGATCTTTAAGATTTAGAATTTTATTTTTATATTCACTCAATGGATTGCTTCAATGCTGCAATAATATTGAGCATCAATTGGTGTTCCTAGCTTTAGACAGTGGCGCTTGTAGCCATATGTATTTGAAGTTCTGTTCTATGCCTGATTTTTTAAAACCTCACATGAAAGCAGCACTAGTTTATTGTTTCTGTACAAACCAGATCAGGTTGTTGACCAGAAACACCTTAATGGCTTTGATGTCAGTGCCCAAAGAGGCAGTAATCCTAAAATCAGGTTAGGTGCAGTAAGCCCAAGCAGAAAATAAACATGAGAACAAAATGAACTTTTGAAATGAAAAAAGTAGTATTAGGCATAAATATCTACAACCTTTTAAAAAATTAAGCACTGGGGAAAGAAATGGTTATTCTGGGTTCCTTGGGAACATAATTCATTAACGTTTATGCTCTGTGGTTGCATAACGGGTCCTGTAAACTGGAAGCAATCTGCCTTTTAAATATACTGCCTGTATTAAAAACGTCTGAAGTAATTTTGAAAAAAAGCTTTGTGTATCTCTTGGGATCTCTTGGGATCCCTGCCTGACTTTGTAAATGGTAGTTCACTTGTGTGTGTCTCTGCATGTTCTTTTGACTTGTTGGGTGGTCTGGTTGTTTTTGCAGTGTTGAATGAGGACTTTTTTTTAGTGAAAACTGTTACAGATTTAACCCATAGCACTGCAGGATGTTATAACAAATACATTTACCATTGAATAAGGGGGTGTTTCCATTGCAAAGGTATGCACACAGATATAAATAACTACTTGAAAAAACCTTGCCAGCATTATATGGAGATTTGAGAGCTGTAGCTTAATCCAGCAGCAGTGGAAGGGCAAGGGACAGAGGGAAAACAGGGTTATACTGTCCTTAATAACTGATGCCTTGTTTGGGACTGAGACTCAGGGCAATTTATTTGTACTACTGAGGCAGGAACTAGGGCATTAAAAATCTGCAAATGGGTTTTAGTGAATTCAAGGTTTGTACTATGGAGTGGTGCACAATCTCTGCTCCCATTCCTCGTAGGATAGTCTGGTGCCTTTGAAGCCAATAGTAAAGTTCTCCTTAGTTCCAAGGAAGGAGGGAATCTGTCCCCCACAGTGGGATTTTTATATTATTTGTAGAGCAAAGGCCTGATCCAATTTCCAATCTCTCTGAAACTGGTGGAACATTTACACATGAATGGGAATTAGACCCAATCCAGAGCACTCTTTACATTTAGGGAGAAAACCTCAGCTGTGTTTGCTTTTTATAATTAGGTCATGATTGCAAAGTTGAATTTCCTTCACCAGGTTGTTGGAACCACCTCTCTCTCTATGACACAATTTTAAAATATCCATATAGAAAGCTACAAGAAATGCTCAGATATTTTTTTTTGGCTCTCTGCACCACTGTGACTTCCAATTTTGTGATTTTCTAAGCAAAATGGCCTGTTTTAAAACTGCAGTCCTTGTCCTTTTATTATAGCTTTTTGCAGAGTCAGTGGAACTATTTGTCTTCTAAGTTATCTTGCATCTAAATATCTCCTAAGACACCAGGCTAAATGACTGTTTACAGAGAACAACCACAGTGTCAGATGAACAATAGTTGGGGAGCTCCTGCAAGAACTTTGGAAATTTTGCAACATCCTTGTTGCTGAAACACATTTCATGTTTTCAATACTGGCTACCTTCCCAAGCCAAGATTAAATACACAACCCCTCCCTGGAGATATTATCAAGAAGAAGCTATTAAGTTTGCTGGATCAATGGGTATAGTGCGTTCCAAGGCTGTTCTGAGTTCTTTTCCAAGTTCAGGTCAGCTCCAGCACCTCTCTTCTAATCCTAACTATGCTGTGATCACTCTTTTCTGACTGCCCCTCCTGAATTCTCTCAGCCATTCACTTTTGTTAAAAATTAATTTCTTTGAAGAAATGACACTAGAAGGAGTTAATTACAGACTCAGTGTAGCTTTGACATAGAAAAGGATTTCAGAGAGAAAGGACACCCTCGACCAACACCGCTATGTGAACGAGGGGACACAGAGAAAAGGCATGGTGGAAAATCCTCCTTGCCCTTGCTTTCCTTCCTCGTGCAGATTGGCTCCTGGATATCTCTGTGTGTGTCTGTGTGTCTGTCTGAGCGTGTGTGTGTATGTCTGTGTGTCTGTGTGTGTGTTCACATCCCTTCTGCCCTCGCCTGCAGCCGGATCAAAAGCAACGTGGACGGGAGGTACCTGGTGGATGGCGTCCCCTTCAGCTGCTGCAACCCCAGCTCCCCCAGGCCCTGCATCCAGTACCAAGTCACCAACAACTCTGCCCACTACAGCTACGACTACCAAACCGAGGAGCTCAACCTGTGGCGCCGCGGCTGCCGGGAAGCGCTGCTGAACTACTACAGCAGCATGATGAGCTCCATGGGCGCCGTCATCCTCCTCGTCTGGCTCTTCGAGGTAACCCTTGCCCCCCCTGAAGTGCCAGCTCTGCAGGAGCGTGGGCTTCTGAGTGAAAATCAAATCTGTTTAAAATAAATTTCCCCATTGTTAGGCTGAGAAAATATCTGATAGCTGAGTAAAGGCTGAAAGGTCCCGGGCTGGAAACAGAGGTGGAGTGGGTGTGGGATCACAGACGCCTCTTAGTAGGGACCAGAGTTTCGAGAATCCCACAGCAAGAGGGGAAAAAGGGAGTGATTTTCTGTCAAAGGCAAGGTGCTGAGCAGGGAAGAGAGTGCAAGGGCTCTGCTGTCCAGATGCATTAATTTTATATGTGTCACCATCTGTGGGGAACGAGAAATACAGCACATCAGAAAGATGTGACAGTAATTAGTGGGACAGAAAATGGAGTTAAAGGTTTTACACCCCAAACAAAATAAGGCTTTAAGCCACACACAGTGGAACAATTTCAAGGCAGTGTGTGGACCTTCAGCAGCTCCACCAAGGTATTTGGTCAGAAAAAAGTGGTTTAGGTGGAGCAAGTGGATTAAATTAATTTTATTCTGCTTCCCAAAACCACGACACAAATGCAAACAGGGCACTGCCTGGGGCAGGTGTCTGTGGGCACCATAACCCAAAGTGCAGCTTGGCTGATAAAATACTGTTCACCCAATGCAGTGAATCCCCTGCCTCTGGGAGAAGGCCAGTTTTCTAGCCAGGGTGTTTAACCAACACTAATGCTCGGGAGCGTGGGCTGGCAGTGGCACGAGGGCTGGAACGTGAGGTGCTGGATGTGGAAATCAAGCAGGACCTGCTGGTAAAAGGATGGGTGCAGCTCCCTGGGTGTGCAGCAGATCCTTTCCTATCCTTGGAATGGCTGCTGCAAATGGCATTGCCTAATTTAAATGATTCAGCTGCCTTTTTAAAAATGTAGATAGATGCAAATTAAAAAAAGATGAGTTACATTTTGATACAAGCACTGGCCTACAGCCTTCCAGGAATGAAGATGCTTTTTAGAAAATAAACACCTACCTAAATCTGTGAACTGAAAAAAAAATCATGAAGTTACTCCATATTGCGTTGTTTTAAAAATAACTGCTCCAAACTGCAGAGAAATGTATTACCTCTTTGCACTGTTATTCTGGTAAGAAAAAAAAAGAGAAGGTCTTTATTTTAGCCCAGATTCAAGTGCAGAGCTCTTGAAGAGAGGGGAATTTCAACTGTATTTGAAATTGAAAAACTCAGGGGAAAAATGCACAAAAATACCAATGCCAGCTGCAAAAAAGCATGACTAGGAGCCTGTAACATACCTCTGCTAATTTGCAAGAGATTAATGACAGTGATATGTTAACATTAATAGCAGTGATAAAAATGCAGTATTTTATGTCTAACTCTTGAAATGAAGAATATTTTCAAATGAAGGGTATTTTTTTCAGCCTGTGGCATAATGAGAAATAAGATCTTCTTTTCTTTGTCTTTTTCAAAATAGAAGGTAAGACTTTTTTAGGTGATCAGAGAACTTTTAGGGCAAAACTTAAAAGAAACAACATGATCCTGGGTTACAATAACTTGGCCTCCTGAATATTTACTACTTGAATGATATTCTACCATAAAGGGACCAGATTTGGGTCTGAAATTCCCTTTGTTTTTAAGGCAAACTTTGAAGGAAGGAAGCAAAACAGGAAGTAGGCATTAATTTAATCTCCCTTGAAATATAACAATTTCCTTTAAACTCCAGTCAGGGTAGGAAACAATTTTATGCTGAGCAGGAGGGCAGCAGAGGTTCCAGCTCCTGGCCAAGGTAAGTGTTGGTCTGAGCAGGGTGAGCCCATGGGCAGTGGTTGTGCTGGCTCTGTGCTTCCCATTTCCACTTCGACTTCCTGGGAAGGCACAGAAAAGTGCAAAAGCAAAATCCTGGGTTGCTTTACACCTGCAGCCACCATGGACTCAAAGCAGGTGCTTCTCCAACAAAGCCCTTCTGGGGGTTGTTATTCTGAGCTGTAGGAAAAGGTAACATGCCAAACAGGCAGAGGGACCCCAGGGAAGGCCATCTCCGTTTCACCTTTCTACACTAGGCACAAGGAAGAATGAAACTATTTTGAAACATCAAAACTTCTATTTGAAAAGAATGCTAATATCCAGAAGCTTCTTTTCCTAACAAAAGCTGTAGACTTCTCATGTGTGACAACCAGTCATGAGGATGACAAAAAAAGATCACACCCTGCTCTGGCTAAGCCGCCTCAGGCTAAACCCTGGCAAACAGATGGGCTTCTCTGCAGAAGGTCAAGAAGAGCAAGCCTGGATGTCTTCTTGACCTGCCTCAGACAGCAAAAAGGAAAAGAGGGGTTCAAGGGTACCCTGAATAAATAATTTCAAAAGGAACAGAGAGCTGAGGCTGGTTCCTAAGGTGCTCCAGGTCCTCCACTTGTGCAAACATGTGGATCTCAGTAGGTCACAGCTGCCACGACAGCCAAGACCCTGGGATTCACCTCCCATGTGCCACAGCCCGGGCCCGGGCTGGGCTCCAGGAGAGCACTGAGACATTCACAGGAGGCACGTTGCATGTTCTGTGTTGAGCAGTAAACTGATGCATTCACAGTAGGGGTGAACTCCTGGTGATCCCCAAGACCAGCCCACAGGCAGCAGGGACCCTCCAGACAGACACAGTTTGTGCTGCTGGCCCAGCTGGAGAGGCTGAAGGTGCTGGGGTGCAGGGGATCCACCAGCCCAGCCCGTGCAGCCATAGCCCTGCAGAAACACTGTGGCTGTATTCTTCCTGGCACTTTAAAGTTGCTGTAAAATGACAAGAGTTCCCATGACAGGGAAATCATCTCTCAGCAAGACTGGGCTCACTCTGGGGCTCTGGCAGCGCAGCCTTCTGTGCTGGATTGTGGTTAAGCTCAAATCTACAACTCACAGGCTGGTTAAGGCTGGAGGTTTAGCTGTGGTCTCACCAGGGCTGGGCAGAGGGGAAGAAGGATCACATTCCTCAACCTGCTGGCAATTATTCCTCTAATGCAGCCAAGGATATCGTTTTCCCACTTTGCCACAAGGGCTCATTGTTGGCTCAGGGACAGCTTGGTGTCACTCAGAGCCTCAAGGCCCTTTGCTGCCAAGCTGCTGCCAGCCAGTCACCCCCAGCACATGGGGTTATGCCTTCCCCGGTGCAAGACTTCAGCTAAACTGGTGGTCTCAGACTCTCTGTGATCATATAGAAGATAGACTAATTTACCAGATACTTGTCTCAAACTTCTGGGCTCTCTTCTCATCTGCCACAGAAAGCAGGCTCAGATCAGTGGAGGTGACAAGGAGACAGACATTTTGCATTCTTTTAAGGAATCTCAGCTTTAGGGACTCAAAATTATGCTTAGAAAGGCTTTTAAGAGAACAAAGTCTTAAACTGAGAGAAAATGTCACAAAATCTCTTACAATGATGGGTCAGATGCTTAGTGCTGCTCAAGCACCTTCCTTTTTAAAAGCATGGTAATATTTAGTGACTTAGAGCTGTCCAGGAAGCCAGTCCACCTACTTTGGCTGTCAAATAGGGGGACTTGGCAAGTCAATCACAAAACAAAGCTCCTGCTGACATGCAGCGAGGCAGCACAAGTAGAGAGCAACGTAGAGGCCATTTCCTGCACCCAGCCCTGTTTATCTGCACTTGCAACAGCCATTGATTTCAGAGATATCAGCCCCAGGAGTGAGAGCAGCAAAACTGGGACTCAGAGTAGAAGGAAGATGTCAAAGGCTTTAAATCCCAAGACTAACATGATGGGATTTGTCACTTGTTGTGACTTTTATAGAATAGTGTTTTAACTGATTTAAGTCATCATATTATTGGCTAGATGAGACTATTTCCAGACTCAGAGCCACTAGAAACCTCCTTAGTGACCAAAGTGTGGCTAGTCATACATTCCTGTGTTAAGCAGTATGAACATTTGCCTTTGGATATGGAAGTATTTGATGAAACTTGTTTGTTTGACCAATGTTCTTCCTGTTCTGATCTTGAGTGAAGGCAGAGAAATACGAACATCTGCAAATGTTGATAGTAGACAAGTGTAGCTTTAGCCTTCCAAGAGTTTGGAGACACTGATTATATACAAGTAGGATGACCACAGCAGACAGGCTGATGGATGGTCCATGGAAGCTCATGCTTGGGCAGTGCCTCGAGTCCAAAAGCCAGATGAGAATTCTGCCACTGGCCTTGCCATGTGGCTGAATCCCAACCTCAAATCTGCCAGCCTCTTTAGCCATCAGGGTTGAGGAGGACCAAAGGTAATCAGTTCCTTGGGAAATTGGATAGTGTGACAGAGGCATCCTACTTCCCGTAGAGAACGAATCCTGTGAGTTCCTGACAGCAGTAGGTGTTCTCCAACTGAGCTTTACGCAGCACGTGAAGGACCAAACCAATCTTACTGCTGCCTCATCCCAACCACCAGCCTTACCACATCACCAGGCTGCCTCTTCTGGGAGCTGCTCTTCTGTCCTTCTCTGCTTCACTCATCAATCACTTTCTTCACAAGCACCACAAGGGCAAGGTCAGATTGTTCTGAACGGTGTTAGAAGGCAGGAGACTGGCTAAAAACACACTTTCTCTCTGGAGGCAGGTGAAGGGTGGTGTCAGTGTCAGCAGTGTTACACAGTACAGTAGAAAAAATCTCAGTCAAGACTGCTGGGACTAGGTAATATTTAATCAGAAATATAAAATTTGTTTTAGGTGGAACCCAGGAGAGATCACCTGCTGCCTTGGTTTCCTTATTTGCACATACCTATATTAAAGCAAAATCAGAATCTGAAGCAGACAAACTAATGGCTCAAATCCTAACTCTGCTCCGTTCTGCAGAGACACTGATTCATTAATATCTCCTTGATCAGCTTAATACACTCACCAAACATATTAAGGTCAATGCAAAGTCAAAATATGTAGCTAAAAGTAAGCGGGTGGTGGCCAAGGACGGTGTTGCAGAGCCAAACTGCCCTGTGGACATCCAGCACAAGGCAGGCAGGGATGCATGAAAGCTTCCCGGGAAGGCACCGACACTGACGGGGCTCCAGGGGAGGCCCCTCGGGCACGCAGCCCTGGGAGGAGCAGCCCAGGCTGCCCCAGCAGGGCCAGGGAGGGGGGGATGGGAGTGTCCAGGCCTGGCTGACGCTCTCTGCCTCTCCCGTTGCCTGGCACAGATGTCGGTGATGGTTGGCTTGCGCCTCCTGCACACCTCCCTGGAAAGCATCGCCAACCCCGAGGACCCCGAATGCGAAAGCGAAGGGTGGGTCCTGGAGCACAGCCTGAAGGACACTTTCAAATCTGCGCTGGAGAACTTGAAAAAGCTGGGTAAGTTCAACCAGGTGGAAGCAGGAGCCGAAGGGGCCGAAGGAGAGGAAGGTGGGAAGACGCCAGCCATCACAACAGTCAGTTGAGCTGCTCATCCAGGTGGACTTTGTCTCAGAGAAAAGCAACACGAACTGAGAATTGTGAATATATCTACATTGTAAAAGCTATGTATCAACCACCAGAACACACATTTCTATACATGTTCACTTTTGTACATGGGAGCATACAACATTGTGCACCCTGGGATAAAACACTTATCCACAATGTGAGTACACCATATCCATATCCTTTTGGAAATATGACCCCAACAAGGACTTGCAATATTGACGCCCTTATCAAAGACAGTTAGTTTAAGAAAAAAAAAATTAAAAAAAAAAGATTGCTGGCATCACATGGCTATCCATTCCATCTTATTTTGAAATTAAAAGTGGAATTTGAAAAGTTAATATTTTTTGCTCAAGTTGTTTAATCAGCATACTTTCTGTACTTCAGCTTTTAAGGACAAATAGATTGGGTTTCTGGAGAGTAACATGACAGAATTCAAAGAAGGAAGGATTTCCAGAATTGTATATAACTTAGTATACAGGTATTTTGACAAACTTCTCATATGTGATTTTTGTTAATGTGCTAAGCAATGGTATTTTCTGCTGTATTCTTAAGATGTACATAGAACAAGATGCAAACTTATGCTGAGAATTTATGTACTAAGCAAAAATTGTAATTTAATGAAGCATCCAAGCATCATAAAAACAACATTCAGGTAAGATTGAGGGTGTTTATTTTTCAGGGTTTTTTGCAGGCTTGTATCTTGAATGTATGTGTTGTAGACTAATGCTTCACCTTGTATTTAAATTCTTTGCAGAAGCGTAGAAGATTCATCTTTTAGTGGGTGAAATCCAGGCTATGAGCATGTGCCAGTTATGGCTACTCTGGACATTTTACAGAGTATGTCATCTCATAACTTGCTCCAGAATATTCAAGCCCAACTATCTTTAAGGCAAGAAAAAGGCAAACCCAAATCCAGGCCACTTAGAACTCACACTTTAAGTATTTTCTAGGGGCCTAGAAAGTGGATACCATTCATCCACAAATACGTCAAGCCTCACCCTTTCAGGGCAGGGAAAACTAGGTTTCAATCAAAGCCCAATGTACAAATTTTACTTTATCATTGATGGGGTACTCCTCATTATATCTTTTAAATCAAAGGGAAGGCACATTTTGCATGTGCTGCATCTCTCCAAACATAATGTCATAGCTGGAGGATGCTTTTCTCAAGTTGGAATAAAACACGAAAAGAGTTTGCTGTGGCATGCAGCAAATTATTAGAGAATAAGGGAACAGAGCCTCATCTTGAATTTATTTTGCCAGATAATTTCAACTAAAGGGAAAGAAACCTGAGAGAACAAGGCCCAGCCCCCTGCACCAACAATTGCAGACACCTCAGTTCCTCCCTGCAAGCCAGGCACCACACTTACTTTTACCCTCTACTTCTCGGGAGTGTCCCTTCTCCCTGGCTGGTGGCCGCCCCTCAGAGGGAGCAGTGTTTGCAGCTGTGTCACCACTGCACAGACCACTGGTTTTCATTCTTAATCACTTGTGCACTTGCCCCAGCAGCACTCAGCTCCTCCGGCTTCTGTTCCAATTCCTTCTAGGGTGGACAGATCAGTTCAAGGCAGGACAAGCAGGGATTTGTCCGTACCTCATGCTGTAGTTTCCATCTCAGTGCCCAGGGTGTTTCAAGCCACCTGCACTCAAGGTTTGATTTTGACAGGTGTTTGTGGTGTCCTTTCACTTTCACAAAGCTGGTCAAAGCTTTCAACTTTAGTTATGGTCATGAATTTAGTTACAGTAATGAATTAAAATGTCACTCTCCTCTTCTGTGCATAAGACTAGGACAAGGGCACTGACAAAAGGCCAACTTGCTACTCACCACAGCCTATCGTCTCTTGCTCTGCTGAGGGACAGAACTGCACGAGCCAGAGCAGCTCCTCCCTGCTCAGCAGGCCATCACTGGGGCCAGCTGCCCCATTAGAGAAGAACAGGATTGTGGATGGCACAAGATGTGGCCACATGTACCAGAGAAGAGCTTTTCAGAGGAGGCACATGTGGATAGGAGCTGTGTTACAGGGATTAATCACAGTCTTTCCTTGGGAGGCTTCAGCGAGCTGTGATCTATACCCCTTATTTGACTAGACTGACTTTTCAAAGAGATCTAGATTTATTGCTGCCCTAGAAATCTGGCTTAGGACACTAATTTAGACAGGACTCTCCCATTTTTTGTGGTCTCTGTTTTTTATCAGATTATTGCTAAAGCAACATAACATATTTTCAAGCCATTCTTTCAACGCCACACTGGAGAAGCCAGTTCCCAAAGCAATGGTATCAGGCAGGTAAAGAGACCATCTGAGACAGGTTTATGAAGAACAGTACTGGAACCAGGGAACAAAGAATATATGGGCTAATGCTGTTATAAATAAAGCCTCCTGGTTGATGAAGATCTTTGTGACATCTTATGATTACCAAAAGATTGTAATATGACTGCTTTGTACAATATAACATGTAATATATCACTCGTCCAATCTTACACATACTTACTTGTGATACTGCAAATGCTGTTCTAGATAAAGATATTTCTGCTGACTGCAAATGTAAATTTAGGTATTAAAATGTTATTGCAAGTAAAGATCACTTTAAAGAAAATGTTTAAATATATACAATTTAATACAGATTTCTTTAATTTGCATTACTGCTGACTTATTTCTTCCAAATTCATTTTTTTGGATCTGTTTTATGTGTTCCTATACATGAGAAAGTTTTCCCCAGCTCTATATAATGCTCTGAGAGAAAGCAAACATTCCTCTTTTCATGTGCCCAGCTAAGCTCAGGATGTGCAAGCAGACCCCCAAAGCACCTGCCTCTTACTAGAAACAGAATTTGCTGTGCTATATAAATATCATCCTCTTGTAGTACATAGGAATTAAAACATCTTCACAGCCATGAATGTGATGTTCTGGTCATGCTGAACCAGTGAAACCACTGGCATCCTCAGGGTCTTGGACGATCAGCTGGATTTATAACCTCTTTTTCTCCCTCATTTTAAATCTAACTTGCAATAGACATTCAAAAGAACACATTGTTCTTATTTTAAATTTAAGTCTAAAGCTCACAAAGTCAAATCTCCCTGCAGCAATCCGACGACTTCCAGAGCCGTGCCCTGATTTTCAAACTAATAAACTTCAGAAGGATGTGAACTTAATTCATGCAAACCAGGCCACTTCTTTTTAGGTACCTCCATATGGATTAGCAGCTTAAATCCAAGTACCCAGATCTCAGAGTCAGCCCAAGATCTTGAAGTATCAACTCCTAAGAAATACCATTTTTAAGAGAATGACAAAAAGTGCATTATTTTACCAATGACATTTATTTGAAGGGACACAGAACATTGACTAAAGTGCTTTAAAGGAGGAAATATAAACAGCTTCCTTAAAGCTATTAGTTCCTAAGTAGCCTTAATACAATTGACAAGATTAGCCTCCATGCATTACATGGGCTTGGGCATTTGGTAATACCACACAAATGCAAGTGTGCAGCTTAGCAAAGAGCATGGGAATGCTATATCAGGCTCACAGGCACCACACACCTCCTAGCTGATGGCATGGGAAGATTTTCAAGGCTGATATAAAGATAAAGGAATCCCAGCAAAACAGTTCCTGATTTACACCCAACTTGCTTGTTTTGTGAAAGAAGCCAATGCTGTTCTTAGCATAATAAATGGAAAAAGGGGATGGATCACAAATGCTTATTAAAAAAAAAAAAAAAAGAAAGAGCATTATTAGAGATTAGTTAATTAAGAGATAAGGCCAGAAAAATAGAATGGAACCATGTGATAACAGCCCCCTGTGGGGAAGACACAGGCTTAGGCAAATTTATTTCTGGCAACAGCAATGCAATTATCTCATATCTGAAGTCATACCTACGTGGAACATTTTCTGATTTATATCAGACCTATAGTTCAGTGAGTGACTGACACACTGAAGTAGTAAAGCATGTCTCTCAAAGCACCTGCATTTGCTGCTCTCATGTCATTCCATAGTATTTCCACTGGTATTTCTGAATCTGAATCCAAAGCACAGAGGTGGGACAGCTGGAGGAAAGCCTGGCCTGGAGCTCAGCTTTGTAGACTCTCCATGACAGTCTCTGCAGCACCCTGCCCTGGGGGACACCTCTTTTTGCAGTTCCTCCCTAACATTTGGGAGGGCTCCACAGAGGAAGGCTGAGCAGGATTCCCACCTCCCATCCCACCAGCTCCCCACAAAGCACCTACAAACAACTACCCTTGCCTGATTGTTTCTACTAAGAGGACAGCCCATAAACCACGAGGGAGTACATTTCCACAGTTTGCTCTCAAAGCTCTCCAGGGCAACAGGTGGTGCAGGAATCAGAGGAACCAGTCAAACAGTGACACCAGGACCAAAGGACAGGTCAGCAGTGTGCCACCAGACAGATGCACACCCTCTGCACCAGGAAACCAAGCACCACATCCCTGAGCAAAACAGGGTCAAACATTGCAAAGCAGAAGCGAGGAGACCTGGGCATGTGGAACTTGGAAAGGCACAATTGCAGCTGGAAGGTGATGAAAGAAGGAGAGCAAAGCACTAATCTCAGGCACAAAATGCCCCACGCTGACTTCATTGGTAATAGGGTGAAAATGTTTCGTTCTTGAAAAAAAAAAACCCACAGAAGTCACTGTGAAGTCTGTGATAATGCAGAATTTAACAGCAGCACCAAAGACATGTTGTCCTTCCCAGCTGGAGATGCACAGAGCTCTCACTCCAGCCAGGCACCCATGTCAGGATACCCAAGCTGGAAGGAGACTCTGGTTGTGTTCATCAGTTCCAGGGCACACACAGTCCCCAAACACAAAGTTTTCCTCTCACAAATCACCTCCTGCCTTCCCTGCCACCCAAATAACCTGTCCAGAGGGTGGCACAGCTCTGCCTTAGACAGATGGGTGTGAGTTTTCCCATTTACACACGTGCTTTCTCCAGCACAAATAACAAGCTAAGGTTTAAAATGACAAAACCACAGAGGAGACATACCAACAAGGACAAGATGAATTCACAACTTTGTATTAATTACTCTTTCATTAATTACATAAATTAATCAAGAGCATAAGTAAAATTGATTCTGTATTATTGCTGTTGGCATATTTTAAGTAAATTCTGAGAGTGTTTCTTGTTTTCACCCCAGAATGTTAAATGTAATTAGGACCTAAAATGCAAATTTATTTTCTACTTCTCTAGGCTGTTTTTTTTATTATTATTTTAGAGTATTTTAGATTATTTTTGAGATCAGGTAATATTAAAAATGGATCAAATGCATTGCAGGAAACATTTTATTCAGGGAAAAACTTGCAGTGGTATGTCTAGATTTCAAATCATTACTACCACACCATATCCCTGACTCCAATGGGAGAAAACAACTTTCTGTCCCTTCCCTCTTTGCAAGGTGGCACTCAGCCAGGAGTGCTCCTTACACAGGTAGGCATTCCCAGTGCCCCACACCCTCCTCAAATACTTCACAGCCACGTCCAGGTCTCTGTCACTGGTGAAAGTCTACAAGTAGATCCCAAATCTCTGAGGGCAGGATTCAACCCCTTCCTTGTCTCATCACAACCACTGCTGATGCAGCCCTGGAATCCATATGACCTCAACAGCCATGCCTGGAGCAGGGCATCCCACCTTGAGCACCCACTGTGCTCCAGGGCAGTAAAGCCCTGGACATGAGGTCTTGGTTCGCTGTCCTAAATGGATGTGACACCTTTCAATACCTGGATAACTGCTCTCCACATCTGCCCAACAATTTCAAAGGCTGCCCACACAGAAATGTTTGTCTCACACATGATGGCATTAGAAGCAGTTACCCCCAGCCTCCCAGCAGAAAACTCTGTGCTTCTGCATGCTCCAAATGACACACATGTTGCTAGTGTAGAGCATTTACCACTCCATTAGAAAAAAAAAACACCTCAAAATTCCTTGTTTTCAGCTCCATCCGGTTCAAGCTGACAGAGCGGACCTTAAAGACTGCATTACAAAGTGGTACACAGAAAAAAAACCCCACAAAGTTCTTTGTTTCAGAGTTCATGCCATGCTCTAAGCTTTCAGCTATTAGAGCACTTTATGAATTACCAAAACATGACCTGGAAGGAATTATCATACACACATGAGATGCCTGACTAGTTCAACAGCATTAAGTAGATGCTTAGCAATTACTGCAGAATTTTTTTCTTCTTCTAGTGTGTTTGTTGCTGAATTGCACATTAATTCCAAGACACTGATACAATCGCTGCAAAAATACTCCAAGGCTTCTTGGAGCTGTGTTTACAGGGAGCAAACAGCACCTTTCTAATGCAGGCATCTCTAGTTAGAGGACACCAGTGAATTACATCAGTGAACACATTGCTGATCCCCTTGCCCTTGTTATTTTTATATAATCTTCTCTCCTATTCATTAACACACTTTACCATCCTCCACACTTAAGAGTACTGCAAGTACAGAAATATGTTTCACACGTTGTTCCTCAAATACACGGTTGATTTCAAATCAACACTTGGGTTTTATAAGTCACTAAAATATTCCACAGTGGTCTGTACAGACACCATCCCTAACCTGAGCTCAGCTGTCCCACCCTGCCCAGGGCTCTCTACCCAGTCTGGCTTTCCTTCCAGGATCCCACGCAAAGGACAAGCTGGAAAACTTACCACCTCCAAGCTCACGCTGTCTGAAAAGAGACTGTGAAAATATATATTCACAAACTGATGAAAAAGTAACATTTAATCATTGCTGTCATGGAGACGAAGATCAGTACTTGCCATTTCGTAGCTCCTACACCTGGCGCACTGCGAAACTCCTCATACTCTCCCTCTTCTTTTTTCCTCCAAGAGAGGAGTGCTTGACAAATCTCTCCATCAAAGATGTAAGATTTGGGCATCTAATGTTTGCATGCCAGGAGAGGGGGAAAGGTGGCAGAAGAGCACAAAAAAAAAAAAAAAAGAGGATGAATATGCAAAAGCCTCAAGATAAAAATATGCAAAGCAGTTTTTATCTGTGGAACAAAGATTTGTAGAAGAAATGTTAAAACTGCCACAAATGAAGTATGAATAGAAATGTACATGTATGAAACAGCAGAAGAAATAACTGAGCAAGCCTTTAAAGAGCAGCATGTATGGATAACAAGGGATGTGACTGACAGCAATAAAGTGGGAAGATGCTGAGAAATGTGTTGTTTCCACCCAGCCCAGGAAGCCTGAGCTCCAAATGGCCGGGGTACAGTCGCCTTCTCAGCAGCAGACCTGTGCTTTGACAACATGAGGGAGAGCATGTGCTGTGCCATTCCTCTTCACATTATTATACCAGCCAAGGCACCTGAAACAGGAAAAGGCAACAGGCAGCCTTGCTTGAGATGTAGGATGGGTGAAGCAGGATACTGAGGCAAAACACAGCTCCACAGGTCCTACTGAATCCTAAAGAATACAAAAGACATTTCCAAAAGCCATGCTCCTGCCCTCTGTAGCACCTCGTCCTGGCCAGACTGCTTGGACACACACCCGGTGTCCCAAATTTTGGTGTGCATGGTGTGTGTGGGTGGCTACAGTGAATTTCAATAAGAGAAATCACCATGCCCTGCTACAGTGTTTCAAGCTGAAGTGAGAGGATGTCTTAGTACTGAACTTTCATAAATAAATACATCATAAATGCTCAGCTACTTCTCAGGGCCAGCTGATGATAAAGGGGCACTGAGCAGCATCAAAGCATTCCTGACATGAGCAGAGGAGTACAAGGCATGCCCAATGCGTGGTAATCACAGGGCTCTGCTTTGTAAAAACCTGAACTATTTTACTGCAGCTTACAGGCTCTATCAGCCTGCAACACATTTAACTAATACACATTGACTACTTGTAACACTATTATCAACAAAACTAGCTCAGTGCTGTTGCATAAAAACCACACCTGAATTAGCCATTAGAGACTGATGCTCCCAGAACAGAACCAGGAATCACTACTTCTCCTGACCCTTAGCCTTGGGATAAAATGGAAAATGAAATCCCTTTTTCCCCTTGCTGGAAAAAGCTGCTGAACTGTCTGAAAAGCACAGCTCAGTGGGACTTTCAGTCAGGCTGCTAAGAGTTTTCCAGTGGACGAATTTCCAGAACCTGGTCTGAGGGAAAGCGCTGACAGATGGAGAGCCTCAGACAAGGCTGGGATTCCCAAGTTCTTCCCTTTCCCTGACCCAACAGCTCAAACTTCCACAACAGCAGAACTCCCAGACTCCATGGGCACTGTTGGCTGGCAACAAGGAGAGGCAGGGAGGTTCCAGCTCCTCCTGGCCATGCCTCCAAGCTCCAGAGCTGCCTGTGGTGTGTGTTCCCCCTGCAGTCCCAGCAGCCAAGCAGTTTTTTACAGTTATCCAGGGCTTACAGGGATGCCCTTCCATCAGTCATTGCCAGTTCTCCAAACCAACAAATGACACACTCATAGGGTAAAGCTCACTCATAACTTGAAATTATCAGCAGCTGGAAATGAAAGTGTCCTGTCCATGCATCCACATAGCTTCCATCAGTCACTAACAGATGGACAGGTTTTGTTTCAGCAATACTTATGTAGTTCTTCCTGAGAAATTTGCATGAACACAGCCCAAAAAGAAACACCAACTCTACTCTAATTCCTCCACATTCAAATCCCAAGAGGAAAAAAACACCAAACCAAGAATAACTCATGGTAGGAGAGACATTTCCCTACAGACAACTTGCCTGTAAGACTTCCCGTCGCTGCTAAGCAACCTTTCTGTGTGCCTGTCCCTGAGGAGACGTGGAAGCCATTCCATAGAGCTTGAACCAGCTACCCAGAGAAAGAAGAGCCAAGCTGCAACGTGCTAGCTGTGCATGCAGAGGGGTGGCTGGCAGGCTCCCTGCCCTGCACCACTCCTTCAGCACCTGGGAGCAGTCCTGCCAAAGGCAAGCCTGGGTAACAGCTGAACCCAGTGCTGTCCCCATGAACTCTGTGACGTTCTCCATGCAGCATCAAGAACTCTGGGGCAATCATCACCATGCAGAGCTGAGGAACTGAACAGCTAATGGTAGAAAACAACTTGCTTGCCTATGGCAGTTCCTTTAATGCCAGTTAAGTTATGAAAAGCACCATTCCATTCCCATTGTGATGCAGAACTAGCTCAACAAAAGCTAAGCTGATTCCAATACAAAAATACTCAGATCCCAAGATCCATAGAACCCCACAAAGATGAGCCCAGCATCTCTTGCCTATTTTTATATATTCTGCTGCTGTACAACACTTTCTCTGTACAGCAAATGTCTTACTTTAGAAGAACTATCAATATGATTTCTGACATCCTCATAAGCAGTTTGGGGAGATGTCAACTAGGCAGACTGCAAGGTGGACAGAATCTTGGCTGGATTTTCAGGCTCACAGGGTGGCAATGAACAGTTGGAAGCAAACCAGTTGCAAGCAGAATTCTGCAGGGGCTGATAGTCAAGCCCAAACTGTTTAATACTGCCACATTTGATTTCTAAAATCAATAATCTCAACAGCAGAAAGGAAACAGAGGGTCACCACCTCCTGCTGGAGGCAATTCCTAGAAGGAGCAGAAGAGAGTCCAGGGCAGAAGGGAGACTGACTGAAAACTCAGTTGATCATGACATGACACTACTATGAAGAGATTTGAGATGCAACTCCCCTTGTACAATTTCATCTTCCAGAGAGGAAAATAGCTGGGATTTAATGCTGAAGGTGGGTTGAGCATCCAGTTTCTCCTCTATAAATTCAGGCCACAGAGAAAATTTTCATGACAGAGCTTCTAAACAGAATGCCATCATTTAATAGAAAATAAAAAAATAAAATATACTTAAAATGAGATGCCAGGGCTCAAGCACAAGAGCTGGCCAGGGTTCACATCAAATGAGAAAGGACAGAAAAGGGTCTGTGCAGCTGCTCACCCCATGTCCACTGTCCCAAGAAAAGAATGAACTGAGCCCTTCAAGTCCAGGTTGTTCTTAGTGCTAATAAAGTGGGAAGACATGAATTTTACTTGCTTAGTGATCACTGCAGACTGGTTTGAGGGACATGGGAGGAAGCTGCAGAGAACCAGAGGAGAGCTGAAAATGGAAATAGTCTTGAGAATCCATGAGCACGTCATCTCAGCCAAATTTCCCTGTAGCATCAGGATTTTGTTATCCTGGTTACAGACTTTGAGAAGAGTAAAAATGAGCCTCCTGTGGCAGACTGGGGAGAGTAAAAAGTGTAATCTTCTAGTATGAACAGAGTAAATAACATTACTGATGTGCACCTCAACCCTTATCCCTTTATAAAATGTAACTTACAATCCTTTAAAAAGACGATTAGACTTTTTGGTAGAGGTCAAGAAAGGTTTAGCTGACTGAAGCAAGTGACACTAATATTATAATCATCTTACATATATAGCCAGGGAATTGCAGATGTTGCATATCCAGGTATTTCTGCCAGCCTGTGATTAATAAGGGGCACATTTGAAGGAACAAGCTCAGCAAAATTCTAAAAACAACATTTAAAAAGTACTTATTGAGCGTTGAAATGAAAGCTCCTACTTGATGCTTTCAGCTTTGTTTTGTATTTTGTTATGACATTTTTGTATCTGGGACTTTTTGTAGGTTTTGTTGGGTTTTTTTTCCTTCCCTCACACACATAATATATTCTAGATTGCACACATAATCCATAAATATTAAAGTTATAGCAAATTTATTACAGATATTATTTCCCTGATACTGAAATAATGTTATATATAAATATTTCTACATTAATATAAACACATGCAAAACAAATCAGAAAAGAGAAGTCTTGAGTTGAGAATGACCAAATTGCTAAAAAATGATAAACTGTATACTTTGCAACTATTTGTGGTTGTAGTATCCAACTCTGATCCCAGAGGAAAACCAAAAAATCCTTCTTGCTGTCAGTATTTTGGTTTGCACAGAGAAATCTGTCAGAATTGTTGATTATCTTTTTAATATTATGATTACAGGAAAAGAGTTTTTCAATGCAGTTACACATTATTTGAAACTGTGGCACACAGCTTAAAAAGCAAAGGAATAGTAACATCACCGAAAAAGTGGGATTTCTAAGTACCATGCACAGAAAATTGTTTGTATGTCAACCACCTTAAGTAGGGAAGGGCAAAGACAAAGCATTAAATGTCATTTTCCCCTGCAGCTTCTCCATGTCTCTTCCTAAAAAGTGATAGCAATATTCAAATGATCCAATCTATGACAGATAACAGAGACAAAAGCAGTCTGTAGTGATGTTAAGAAAAGGAAATCCACATTGGCCAAGTTTCTTTATTTGATACTTCACATCTTCACTCAATACTATTACTGAATGCTTGAAAAACTGTCCTGTACACCATGAATATACAAAATTTATCTGAAGCATTAAATCTGTAAAAATAGGAACAATTCAGTCAGACCAAGTATAACTGAAGACCTGGCAGACAGTGAAGGGAATTGTTTTTCCGGGCTGAGACGCAGTCAGAAATTAAGACTTAACTAAAAGAACCACAGACTATTAAGGAAACAGAACTATGTAAATTAAGATTTTACTAATTTGTCAGAAGATAGGAGAGGGAAAGGTAATGGATTTTATTTTAAATCAGTAAGCATAATGTGATTTTTAGAGACACCTTGGAGGTCTAATTACATACAACTAGAAAACTCACTGCCTTCAGGCACCCTCATATCAAGTGCAAATCTGCGCAGTTATAGAATATATTTATAAAATATACTATATGCAAACATCTTTACAGAGCTTTAAATCAAGCCAAAAAGTAAATATACTTAATGGGACAACAGGAAAAAAAAATCAAAAATCAAAAATGTGGGCAGTGTGATTGTGGCCCTTCAAAGCCAGAGGAAACCACTCAGTTTATCCGCAACAAAAAGAAGATGGGATTTGCACCTTAAAAGTTGACTGTTAACAAAAATGAAGAAATTATCTTCTGTGCTTCTGAAAATTAACATAAAATCAGCTTTCATGACTTTTACATATCATTGTTATCTTAAAATAACTTCTAAACCACAATGTCAACCCTTGAATACCAATAACCAATCACGTAATTGAAAGTGAAAGGGTTTCCCAGCTAAATTCAAATTAAAAACTACATAATTCTAAGGAGTGCAATGCTCTGGAAAAAACTTTAAATTAAATTATTTTACTTGTAAAGCTAGTGTTAGGTTTTTTTAGTTAGAAAATAACTGGAAGCAAGAAAGCTGCAAGAGTACAAATGACAAAATCCTTTTTAGAAACACCACGTGAAAGAGTGAATTGTCCACTGATGCAGACAGAAACATCCATTTGCTACATTATTTGCTTCCTTACTTCATTCCATTGCATGTACACACAGCATAAGTATTAAAATGCAGAATAATAAATAAACTGGCTCAGATTACTAATAAGGGGCAAAACACAATCCTGAATTGTGCTCTATCTAGTTTCTGTTTCAGCAGTCTTTTTCTCTTCAGTTCATGTTAAAAATCATAGTCAGACTTCCAAAAAGAGTCGTTCTTTTTTTTATCAGAAACTTAAGTTCATTTGCCCAGGTTCATAACCCAAGACATTTCTGTGAAGAAAGCACAGTGCAAATTATAGGACTAATAAAATTTGCTTACATAGAAAGAAGTTTGCTTGATTAATGTTAATTGGTATCTTTATGAAATACACTGTAAAACAAAGATTAAATAACAGGACTGAGTTTGTTGGGGGCTTTTTCCTTAGACGTTTTTCCTCATCCCTCCTTTGAAAAGCTTACTGAATTACAAAAAATCTTTAATAAAGTTCCAGTCTTCAGCAGATAATCATTATAAATGCTGCCAATCAATGCCAGCTAGAGTTTGATTTGCTTCTTGTGCATGTCCAATTTCCTCTGTAATACTGTGCTGCTGCCAGAGTTTTTGAATCTTTTTAAATCGCTCTTTGCACAGATGTAAGGGATTCCCACGTCTGAAAAGGAGATAACACTTATCAGGAATGATAAAATACTGCAACTAAGCACAAACACTCAGATGTGACATACTAAGTATTAGATAACCTTATAAAATACTACAACATTTACATAACCCTTTAATATTATTCTGTTATCAAAGCAAATCAATAGGTATTTGGATGAGTAACCTGCAGTGCTACCTTGTCTGGTGCCCCTCCCTTACAGCTCAACAGTTCCCTCCAGC
Source organism: Chloebia gouldiae (assembly GCA_003676055.1). Taxonomy (NCBI): domain Eukaryota; kingdom Metazoa; phylum Chordata; class Aves; order Passeriformes; family Passeridae; genus Chloebia; species Chloebia gouldiae. Next base: position 13,027,032 of record QUSF01000008.1, on the reverse strand, counting down.
CTCTGGGAATGTCAAATCCAGCCCACAGAACTCCAAATGCAGGGTTTTAGCAACCTCTCTGGGTCGAACTAGTTCATATTCTCTGATTTTGGCCAGTTTCAGAAATAGCAAATATTAACAATATCAAGTCCCTAAATTATCCTCACATAGGAAGCAGAGATAGGAGTTAAGACAAAAAACTACCACATTGAATTAAAAAAAATCATAGTATTTCCACTTGGTACTAAATTAATGCAGGTTATAAAAACAAATGCACTAGACACAAATGAAATTTTCAGCCTTAGTTTCTAGTCAACTTCACAGATGCTAGAAAGATTTAACTTTAAGCAGTTTTCAAGACAACTGTTTTTAATTTGGGGAAGATCATCAATGAAACATTTTTGACCTAAACCCACATATTAACATTAAAACATCTGAAGATACTACATGCAGCAGCAATGTAAAAAAATAATGTAATCAATATCATTAAAATAAAAAGGTAACAAAAAAAGTTATTTTTCCTAATTATAGATAGTTCTATAATTGCTGTCTTTAAAAGATGCACTTTTTAAAATATTTACCTGAGTCCCTGGTCTGTCTCTCCATAGTCATCAAGATAAGGAGGAGGATAAAAACAGCCCTTTGTTTTCCCAGCTAAAAATAGCACCTGACATTCTCGTACTCTGGAGAGAAACAGAGAGAAGATTTTAAGTATTGATTTTGAGGTGAATAATGTCTAATACTTTCATAGACACTGCTTTTCCAGTTCTTACCTACTTTCATTCTGTACAACCTGCACATACATATTTTTAAAAGCACATTTTTTAAACTATATTTCTCATTCTCTTCCTGCTACAACTCCTCAGTAGCAGTTAAAAACAATGTCGTTTCATGTCTTAATATATGCAGGCTGTGTAAATTACTCAAGAGAACTACAGGAAAATAAAACTATTTTGCTTCTCATTAATCTTTGCCAAAGTGAAAACAGACATTATCTAACCCCTCCCTGTATGCAGGAAGACAACTAAAATTAATTTTTATGTTTTCACCAGCAACAGCAGCAACAAAAACAAAGTATTTACCTTCAACATTTTGTAATACTTGAGTAGAAATAAATGCACATGCAAAACAAATTCCCTTGAAAATGAAATTTGAACTTTCTTTGAAATTTTATTTTCAAAGAAGCAACCTCCGAACCTTACACCAAAGCATAAGAAGATGAATACACTTTAGTTTTTAGGCAACCCTGTTGTTAACACAACACTGCCTGCAATCACATATATAGAACTATTAATTTAATCTTCATCTTCAGCTCCTTACCTAAGGAATATGCCCACTCCAGAACCACAAGTGTATGTATGTGCAGTACAGGCTCCAACATCTTCCCCTTCAAGTTCAGTCTGACAGCAGTAACTCTGAGAACACAGCATGGTCCCACACACAAGGCACAATGTTGGGGCTCTGCTTTTGTCACCACCTGATTTTGGACACCTATTGTCAGGAAAAAAAAAAAAAAAGAAAAACAAACCAACTGTATGTGTAAGCTCTAGACAGTAAAACAATTCAGAAGTACTTTTGAGCATTTATACCGTTAATAGCTAAAATTTCTATTTCACTGTTTCACTGAAATACAGGGCAGTTTGGCTGATAAATGCTATGTGTTCTTTATGATTCCATACACAACTTTCTGAGACTTTCAGGTTAAAGGTTTCCCAGCTGATGAAAGAAGCAGTAGACTTTGGGGTGCTCACTGTAATTGCGTACAACTTACGAGAAATTGGATGCTTGGTTAATGAGGCAGCTGTAGTCATCCGGAAGGTCTATTAATTTGTTGGATTCTCTTGCATAGCTGGAATAAAGCAATCAAATCAGCACTCATATTTCAGTGAATAATACACAAACGACTTCAAACTCATTCATGTTTTCCTGACTCATCTAAACAGCACCTGTGAATAATTAATTTTTTAAAGTTTCCCTCTTTTCTGCCATTCTTCGAGTAAAATGGCAGCACAAAAAAAGACAAACACATCTCTCAAATAAACCACCTCCCCTTTCCTTAGTGTTGTTTTTTATGAATTTGAGAAAATGCAGAGGCGAAAAATACATGTAATTTTTATGTATGCTTTTAGCAAACCTAATTATGAGGTCACTATAGATTTAAAGAAATATTTTTTTCTCTCCTGTATAAGTTAGTTTGCATTTTATTTTTGTCACTAATATTGAATGGAAAATAGTCCAACTTTCAAGTTTAGGGAACTTCTATCCTGAAGAGAAAGAAATACGCATGCCAAGAAAAAGACCTATTTAATACCAAATATTACATATTTGAAATATATTTAAAACTAACAGATACTATATACAAAATTCTAATAATCTTCAATTCTAGGAATAATACAAATTAGACTGCGAAATGCAAACAAAAGTTTGTATCAGAAGCAATGAACAAGGGCATATTAAGAGGAAAAAGAAATCATCACTGTCAAGTTAGACATAAGCTTGGGAAGAGCAGGTAAGAATCAGCAAAAGGAACACATGGAAAAGATCCCAACAATCACGTGTGGCAAGAAATCAATTACACAACCAGAATACTCTTACTGTGTAAGAAATTCTGTTAATGGTCTGGTGTTTCACAGATGAAGTGATTAATTTTTATTTTTATCACAGCCTTATTGTATGCATAATGTTAAAAGATTGACTTTATGTATTTAGCACAGGAGATGAAAAAGCAGGGATATATTTTTAATGACAGCACTGTGAACTTCACATTCATTTCTAATTATTAGGATAATTGTTAACCACTATTTTTACCCAGCCTTCAGAAAGAACAACACCCTAAATGCTTTTCTACACCCACTAAGTATTAAATGCATTCTGAATTCCAAGTAATTGTACAGCAAGAACAAATGTATGAAAAGCTGATTTCCTTTTCAGCAACTGACTCGGCGTTGGTCAATGCCTAGTATTTTTAAAGAAAGGTTATACACATCTTTTAGCAACATCATAATTTTTGCATCAGAAGGTACAAAGTAATAGGAAACATGAGATGCAATTTTATGACTTCTAATTCCTGCACATCAGTCTAAATAAAACCCCACTATTAAACTTTGCCTTAAAAATCGACTCATTTAAGCAGTATTTCCTTTCCTTACAATACAATAAAACTACTTCTTCCCTAATATCTTTATTATTCAATAAAGCAGAACAGATATTATCTTATTATAAACACTCATTAGAAAAAGTATTTGGAGAAAGTTGCACTATTAAAGTTTTTCCCCGTGTCTGCTTAAAATCTTTTTATGTTTACCTGATAGCATGTCTCTTGCCTTCCAGGTATCTTTTTACTTCATTGTTATTGCACCAACTACAAGAAAAAAACTGGCTTTTAACTTCAATAAATGACAGAAATACAAATAAACAAAAAAATCCAAGGTACATCTATTAAAAAACCACTACAACCAAAATGATTTATCTCAAAACACTTTCATAAATACTTTTCAAAATCTGATTCACTTCCATAGGCATTCCTGGGAGAATACTTACAGTACTATGTTGTGCAGATTCTTTATTATATTAAAAACTAAGTACAAAAACACAACTCACCTTTCTATTAATGTGTTCAGAATCTCACTGTTTTCTTGAAAAAGGCAAGTGAGGTTGTTTGGCAAGCAAAGATAGCTACATAAGTGTTCAAATTGGTTTGCTCCATTTACTGAAAAACAAAGAAAGGTGTAATTCTCATAACTTCGTATTTACAATGTTTATTATGACCACCTTCAGATTTACATTCTACCCCTACATATGCCAATGTTACCGACATTGATTATCTGGGGTGTAATATAGTGAATTAACAGTGATATAACAGAATGGTTTGGATTGGAGGGCACCTTAAAGACAATTTCATTCCAACCTCCCTGCCAAGGAGGGAAAACCCATGCTCAAAGCCCCATCCTACCTGGCCTTAATATTAATTATTAGCAGATGCTGATTGAATGAAATCAATGCAAGCAGAAGCAGGTCTCATTTGAAAACAGCAATCCATAGGAGTTTTGAAACAATCAAAATTTCCCTTATTAAAAGAATGGAATCAATCTCTGTTGTAAGTAATCTAGAATAGCATTTACCTCTATATTAAAAATACATTTTGAAAACTATTTTTTTTTGCCTTTTTCATTATGCTGATATGATGCTGCACTGGTAACATTCATTCAATCAGCTTCTTCAGATGAGACTTTAATGTAATTCATTTTGACCATTAATGCTTATGTCTTGAAAACTGATTTAATACAGAGCAGACAATACCTTGAATTTCTGAGGGTGCTGGGACTCCATTTAAGTAATGAAAAAACAAAGCAGAACATCTCAGAAAAGGCATGATTCCAGCTTTTAGATTCCTCCACAGGTGCCAGCCTGAGGAAATTTCTTTCAAGGCACTTAAGAGAATAAAAGAAAAAAAAGTTTGCTTTTATTTAATCATTTCAGTTTGAGAGCTATATTTAGTAAGTCTTCAGTCACACTGCATACTAAATTACTGACTTTAGCTGAAACAATCATTATACAAAGTGTTTATTTCCAAAGCAAACTCCAAGAAAAATAATAAACTAGAGATTCATAAAAACATAACCAACTGGAATGGTAATTTAAGGAGAATTCTGCATAACCATTTCAGATCACAGAATGGTTTGGTTGGAAGGGACTTTACAGACCATCTCATTCCAAGCCCCCTGCCATGGGCAGGGACACCTTCCACTAGACTAGTTTGCTCTGAGCTCTGTCCAACTTGGCCTTGAACACTGCCAGGGACGGGGCATCTGCAACTTCTCTGGGCAACCTGTTCCAGTGCCTCACCACCCTGACAGGAAACAACTTCTTCCCAACACCCAAATTCACCTAAAACCTACATACTTTCCATTCAAAGCCATCCCTATCCTAACTGTACTCAGACACTGCCAATTCCAGATTCTGCAAACTGACTAAAAAAATTGTTTCCAAACACAATCCTCATGAGCAGTTATCTTTCTGATCACAGATGAATTTGCAGGAATAGTTACTTAAATGAATCTAGAAGTGCTGGATTAGAAATAAGATGTAAGAGTTCCCAAGTTAAAAGTGTCATCTTTGACAGCTCAGTCAGTAGTTAATGTTCAGTTCAGGAGGGAGAAAAATAATATAAAATTTTATCAAAAGATCATGGCTTTACCTTCCTGTACACTGGCAAAGAAATTTATACAGTGTAAGCACAGCTACTTCCTCTTCACTGTTAGTGTTTTCTTGGTCCATGCCATTCTCTTCTGAAGAAGAAGTAAGTAATTAACAAATTGTTTCATATTACACGTTTACATAAAAGAATGTATTTTTTCAAGTTCTGATAAGAAACTAAGTGAAGTATTCCAGAGACAGAATATGATGCACTGGACAGCATTTTTCTGCTGCACATCTCATGTGGTAAGTTTGTGCTATTGTCAGCTCCAATGAGGTGCTGGTTTAGTTATTCAATTGCTTTGGTTTCTTGACATGCTTGCTTGGAGTTCTTTGCTTTTTGCAAACAAAGCTGCCTTATGCAGCTCCTCTAGCCAGGAGATACATTGATTCCTTACTTTGCTAACTGCAACTCATTTACAGGCAATGCCTAAGCCAAGCCTGCAATAAACACTTCAGGTGCTGCTACAGTAGCTGGAAAGCCAGGATTCATTATTAGCTATGCTCCACCAAACTCCCTGAGTAGAGCAATAAAGACAACGTGACTGAACGCTGATGAGTACAATTTACCAATACTCTTTGTGGGCTCAAAGACAGCACCAACAATTCTATTTTCTAACTGTAAACTGCACACATTTACCAGCAGCACCATAGCTTTTTCCTAAGTAAAGACTGGAGGAATTGTTTCAATAGAAGTTGAGACAAAGTGGCATTACCTGTTGATGAGGTAAGTAAAATTTGTATTATGTGTGCCATAGTGACAAGATGAAACAGGTGAAGATCTCCAGTGCCAAGACTAAGCCCTGAAAAATCCTGACAATGTATGGCAGGGAAAGAGAGCACCAAGCTTACCTGTGAAAGAAAATAAGGAAGTTGGTATATCCTTTTCCTTTTGTATCCTTCCCCTTTTCTCTGCCCATGCTGCAATTACACCCCTTGGAGGCAGCATACTACATAAGGCTAATTTTTAAGCTAATTACACAGACATTATTTAAGAGAACAACAATTATCTATCAGGAAAGTTCTGAAACTCTTTCGTTTTTTGAGTTTGTTGTTTTGTTGGGGTGTTGGTTTTCACGTATTTTGGGGTTTCTAATAGACAGAGTATGCATTATGTCTCATCTTGTAATTTATAGAAAAGAATACTTTTATTAAATTTTAAAAGTCTTCAAAGTGTATTAAGTAGTGAAAAAATACTAAGAACCTGAATATTTTGAAATGCTCCTAACCCAGAATAAAGAGAAAGTTTTCAATAGTTTTTATGCAGTGCTTACTGGATCAAAACATTATTAATATATATTAGGAAATACTTACCAATAAATGAAACATGTCAATATCAAGTATGCAAGGAAGATTCCCATTTTTTTCATTAGGCACCAGTGCTAAGTATTTTGGAGAGGAAAAAAATATTAATTTAACATTTATACATTAAAAAATTTTAGTGTACTTCACTTAAAAAATGAGAGCCATCTCCTTCATTTGCATGCTTAAAGAACTTAAAATATAAATGTACCTGTTTTGGCCAGAGTCAATTCCAACATTACTGGAAAAGTCTTGCCTTCTTTATTGCATTAAAACAAAACAATAGTGACTAAAAAGGAACACTGATGGCTGTCTCTTGGACAGCTGCTCAAATAAAACTTCTGCAATTTGCTTAACTTCACAAAACTGCCTAAACATGCCTAACATAAATCATTTGCCTTACTGACTCAAAAAATCATGGCTACAGTCTTTTCAATTTATCACTTTAATTAAGGTTGGTCTCTGTTGTAGTCTTATACAATGACCTCAAAGTATTAACCAAAGCACTCCAGCTGACAGTAAAAATTCACACACTTAATGAATTCCAAGCACCTTCATCAGAAAGCAAACACAAAATTCAGTGTTTTGAAAAATGTTACAAGATATTTTAAGTAACAATCAAGGAACAGTTGCTTACTTCTTTACTTCAAGCAGTAAAGTCTGATTTGTTATAAAGCCACAGCTCTGGGTATATTTTACAATGCAGCTGCCAAGTTTAAAAACACTACTAGATTAAAAAATAGTCTCATCATGACAACTTAAAAATACTTCAGTTGAAGAGTGCTGCCTTGCTGGCCAAAAAATTGAGAGCTGAAGACATGTGACAGTTGGAAGCTATTTCTATTAGCAAACATTTCACCACAACTCAGATTTCAAATGCTTTTCTTTTTGTCAGCATACAGCCACAGACCTCAATTCAAAAGTGTGAAAAATGTCTGTATCAAAAACATGACCAGAGCAAGGGACTTCCAAAACTGAACTTATTTCCAATAAGTCATCTTTATGTATTGTTTACATAATATAGACAGATCATAATTTCCATTATTCCTAGCCTAAAAAAACAAAATAGCAGAAACTTTTCCTTCATAAAAATAAAAGCAGTACAGTTGCTTCTGTCAGCTGGAAGGTAGGAGAGCTTTGAAGAAATATTGAATCAAGTTTTCAAGAAAACCCAAAACTCTCAGAACACCATATATTGCGAAGTTCCCATCAAACAGCAGCATTTTCTCTTCTGCTTCACATAGAAAACAGCTCAACCATTACTGCTACAAACTGTCAATTAAGTTTTTCCCCATAAAGCTAACAACTGTTTGCTGAAGTAGCTGGTATCCATCTACTAGTAATTTCACTATATCAATGCATATTAAAAGTTTCTCTGCTCTACTGACTGGAGATATTAAAGTTATCCCATTTTATAATACCCATTCAGAACTGTCCTCTCATGGGCAATTACTTCATTAGGCTGAACTTCAGACTTTTCATCTATCTACTAATGCTTCAAGCTTGGAACATTTTGGCTGTTCTCATTAAAATTCTCAATTAACATATAACAGTATATAGTATGTCCTGTCAAAGAGAGAGAAGTTTGCAGATATATTACAGACTTCTGCAAATACCCTTTCCACACTACATTAATCTTAATTTCTCCATGTTTAAAACTACAATGGATTATTTTTGTGAGGACCACATTTCCTTCTCATTTGCTCCAAGTATCTTCCGCTAATGAAAAATGAATAGAACTCCATAACAGCAAAATATCCATGCTTCTCTTGGGGCTGCAGTCCAAAAGAATGTCTTTTTTCTTGACACAACACATACAAGTGGAAATAGCAGCTCTTGGTTTATTACTTAATACTACTACATAAAATAATCTTCTTCTAATTAGTACGAAGAGTCATTCTGAAAGCACTTATATATTTCTTCACAAAAAAAAGTATAAGGTGGGAGACTTACATGCTAATAGAGTACAAAAGTGACCCTGTACTGCTGAAAGAGATGAAACTGTCCAGTGAGCTGCTGCAAATCTCGTTAATGACGTAAGGCAGTCATCCTGTAAAAATAAAGAGACACTGTCACAGTTAATGAAGTTCCTCAACATGAAAAGGTCTTTTGACTTAACAGCATTCTTTTTCAGGCCTCTCAACTGCAATTTATGGGGGAAGTTTGATTGTGTAAGTATATGACAGATACTTATGTTTATGCAAATATTCAAGTTCCTTTTGGCATTCTTATTTTGACTGTTACCATGAGAAACTGCAGCCTTAATAAATTATGTGTCTATAGGAAAAAAAAAGTAACAGTTTGGCTAGATGTGGTTTTAAAATAGTTTAATGATCAGATACAGATCAACTAAAAAATAGGGTCCAACAAATAAAACTATCCAATAACCCTAACTTAAAATGTAGATATTCCTCACTGATGAAGCAGAAGTCCCTCTTTTTTCCACCAATTCAGAGAGGAATTGCTACTTGATCCTTACCTGTCGACAAGGTAAATGACCAAATAATGGTTTATCTTCATCAGCTAAAATTCGTTCTGGAAAAAAACCCCAAAATTAATTGTTGTGAGTTTAATCAGCTTCTGAAAATCTCCTACAAAGGAGCCAAATGAACAGATTAGTACCTATAGTCTGTATTGTGTAAGCACAGCTGCCCCAGCACATGATAGGTACACGCGGGTCTTCCTCATTTGGATGAACCTTCAAGCCTACTTTGTAAGTTGCTGTACCAAAAGTTGTCAGCATCTCTTTTATGCTCTCAGAATAAGGATTCCTGAAGCAAAGAAAACAGTATTACTAATTCATTCTTTCCTCCACTGGCAGCATAGTACCTCTAATGATAAGCATTCATCCCACAGATGAACAACTGGAGTTTTAAAATTTAAGTGACAACTCCAATATCCTTCTTTGTATCTGGTATTCTGTAACCTTATTTTTTTGTGACAGATCCCTAGTTATTCTTTGATTTTTTTGTTTGGAACTAATCTCATTTTTAGTGTTAAGAATATCTAGTCTTCAAAGACAATAAAATCAAGGCTAAATTACAAGAAATGTGTGTGACTGAAAGCTAAATCTGTCATCAGCTGGGATAAGAGTCTTGCATTTTGTGTGCAGCTGGCAGACCAGTGTGTGCACCATGTAACAAGTTTTGTTATTTTCCCTTGGAGTGAAGAGAGTGTGGAACCAAATGCAAATACACCTTTACAGATGAAATTACACATTAACATTCTCTCCGTTTCATAGTCTTCCGTCATGTTTTACACATTGTGCTGGCTATAATGATGAATCCTGCATCCAGCTACAAGTAGTACAAAACTTAATCTTCATGCTGTAATTTATATAATTGCAGCATGTTTCTGCACAACGACTTAGCACATTCACTTGTGAAATTCTACTGAATTACTTAGGACTCCTGGGATGGACTTCAGTGTCATCATCATAATAATATTAACTTTTTAAATTAAAGGAAAATTCATATATTTGCCCTAATTATTGAGACCTTCTAGCACAGAAGTTGCACTCTATTTTCATGTTATGATTTCATGATGAATTTTTAATGATATGTTAATATGTAAATACATACTTCAGTTTGAAATTGGGTCTAAATCCTTCAGGTAATTGTAGCTGATCCATTTTTTCTGAGTGACCAGAATGGCCTGTACAAACAAAAAGTAATAAATCACTGATTATTCACCCATATGTAATTTCTACATTATAGAAAGGTACGGAAGCAGAATCTGAAATTCCAGCACCAGAAACTGAAATCCCAAGCTGATCTTGCCACTTATGCCATCATCTTTAGACTCCATTGCGGCAGAAGCAAAGTGCTTGGCCTTTTCCATTAATATAATATTTTCACATACAAAAGTACACATTTCCTCAGACTTACTTGCACAGTCTTCATTTCGTAGTAAATGCAGGGCTTTTACTTGCTGGGATACTGTTTTGATCCACTGAGTTAGGTTTGGTTGGCTTGAAAAGTCTAACCTGTCAAAAAAAAACCCCAAAAAACTTTTAAAACAATCTGTAAGACAGAATTAGTATTTCATAAGCATTTCAACATCATTAATCTGTTTCTCAATGGGCTTTTTCTCTGCTGCCCATGCATTTTTCTACATTCAGTTCTTTTTCTGCAGGTCCTATGCTTTCCTAATATACAATAACAAAGTAAAATCTAAAAACCAAATAATAAGACAGGTAATCCACTTGAGTTTATCAGAACAGAAGACAACAAACATTCAGGAAGGTCTTCTGGGGTGTAACTGGTTTGGCATCTTGTTTTTTTACATTTATTGAGGACATTTATAAACCAAACTGACCTGTTAAACAAAACCCTTGGTGGAGGAAGCAGAGGAATAACAGTGTTGCTCAAGCATTCACAAAGTGGGCAAAGGAATTCACCATTTTCCACATCGTAACTTGTGTGTACTCGTAATCTTTGCTGTCTTCGTTGCTCTTTTGCTTGGACTGCATCAAAATACCTTTAGAAAAGAGAAGTCATTAGTGGCAAGTTATTATTACTTGAACATAGAGATTAAAATATTCTCAGGAAGACATAGTTTTGCCTTTCCTTAAATATAGATAAGATTATTATCAGAAAGAAAAACCTCTACGCTCTGTGTGATAAAGTATTAGTGCTTTTGGCTGCCAAAATCTACCCTAAAGTGCAGAAGTTCACTGGGCTGTTAAATCATGGTTAAGTCTGAACTGTACATCTAGGGAAAAAGTGGATGAGGCAGAGAGAAGTTGAAGCATTAAAAAACCAAAACCAAAGCAAACCAATAAACAAAAAAAACCAAAGAAAATAAAAGACCACAAGCAAACAAAGGCCCCCAAATAAACAAAAACCACTAAGAAACAAAGAAACAAACAAAACCAATAAAAAAATGCAAATCAAGCCAAAAAAACCCAACTAATTTTTACATAATTTTTTTAGGAAGATACCATGAGCATTATCCTTGGGTGTTTTCTGCTACAGGTCACAACCAAAACAGCAGCAGCCAAAAAAACTGTTGGCTGAACCCTCTATGAAAAAGGAACAGAATTCACTGCTTTGCTAAATGCAACCACTATTCCAGAAGCCTCTGATGTGGTTTAAAGCATGCCCAGTGATGACCCAAAATTATCTTCATATGAGCACCTAAGGGCATTTCCAGGAGATTATGGTAACCACAAAAGACTGTACACTAGCTATACAAGAAGATTAAAAACCTATCTTCAGTGAGCAGTGACATCAAAGACCACAAATGAAACCTGTGTGTGGTAATAGCCACAGAGTCTCTGGGAGCTCCTAACACTCTTCATACACAAGGCAGAATCTGAAATTAGGCCCTTCAGAAGCCATGCTAAGGAGCAAAGCAAGGGCTTAATCAAAGTCAGAAGCATGAATGGTTTGAATTTCTCACGTGGCATTAGCACCACACAGCACTAAGCATGTTTATATGCCTCCAAAATCAAAGAATAAAAAATAACTGCAAAAGGCTTTAATTAAAATGCCAGGAAACAAAGGATAAAATTGAGTTTTTGTTGAAGATGAACTAGGTCATTGATGTTTCTACTTCAAATAAAATCTGTTGGAGGAATTAAGACTGCAAGGGATGCACTGTCATTTAAAACCTCAGTATAGAGCAGAAGCAGCAAAAGTGTGCCTAGCAGTGAACTGCAAAAAAAACCCCAAAAGATCTGAGCTCCAGACACACGTACACTACAGGGAAATATGCATCAGGATAAACAAGGAAAGGGAATGAAAGCTGTCATGTATAGCTTTAGACTCTTTTTTACCAAGATGACAGTAAATGAAAATTATTTTCAGTATGTTTACAGCATTTAATTTCTACTTTTTTTTTCCAGCAGAAAGCTGTTTTAATCACTTCCTGAAATTCCTTTTCAAGTTTACTACATGTTAGGAATTTTGCCATTAAAATTAGTGCCATTAGGCAAACTGGTAACATAACATGTTACCTGAACCAAAAATTTAAATATAGCCTTTTACCTTTGCCAACAATGAGCATGCATAATATGTCCACAGCTACCCGTGTGTGTTCCACAGGACAGATCTGGGTGCATGAATAAGGGGTCATACTTTTCTGTATTTAAAAGAAAAGAAACCAAACATCTTTGAAATAAGCATTTATAAAAGACTTGATGGCAGATTAATGTTGCCACATTTGCAGTATTATTTAACTTTATCACAGAAGAATAGTTAATTTGATGAAGCATAAAACACATTAATAATCCGTAACAGCCTATACTGTTTAAATTATTTAAAAGTATCACTTTACTTTGGTTTGAGTGCATTGAGTGTAGCACTGTACTTAAAGGCTTCAAACCAAGCTTTCAGACCTGGTACAATTCCCCAAGATCAACCTGCAGTGTTGGTGGTTCAGCACCATCAAACAATGAGTTCAAGGACATTGATCTTCAGAGTGAGAGTGCAAAACAATTCAGTGCAAACATTCTTATCTGTTTACATATATAGAACCTAGAGAAACCTTTGTAACAATGCCCTTGCTCACTGATCTGTTTCACAAAGTACCTAAATCCAAGATTTTTTTTTATTGTCACTAAGAGGCATTTCAGGTGATATAACTGAGAGGAAGAAAATGTACATCTCCTGCTTTTAACACCTCCTCTCTCTGATGTTACACGCATGGTTTAAGAACAAACACTTCTGATTTTCAGGGTTTTTTCAGTTATAAATAATTTGTCACAAATGAATGGCAGAACATTGAGCTCATGCCTCACAGTGATTTACATTATTCAGAACACATATATCTACCTCACCAAAAATATGGGAGTTTTGCCACTGATTACAATGAAGCCATTCACAGTTAATGTAAGAAGACTATGTGACTGTCTCAGATGAAAAAATTGTTATTGTCACAGTAACCCCAACACCCTTTAATATTTAAGACAACTATGAACAGTACTTACCAGGGTCTGGAGTAATTTTGTTTCTATTTTTAGACAACACAGTTGATCGTTGAATAAATGCTGCCAAGACCATAGCCCTGCTGTCCACTTTAACCTCTTGCTCCTCCTGGCACAATATACACATAACAACCTGTCTGGGTTCAGCTACTCTGGTTTGCTCTGGGCCCAAGGCTGTGAGTTTTGCATCCGAAATTACAGGGCTAGAATATTTAAAGAATATTAGTGAGCAAATTATTTGAAAAACATTGTCATTCAGATCATGACTTACGTGTGCTTAGTAAGTTTCTTAAATTTATGATAAATGCTCCCTGACAAAAAATAGCTTTGGTGTTTATGCAACAATTCCTATATGTCCAGAAGTAGCATGTATTTTCTACAAAAAATTCATAACTCTCCCAACAGTTAACAGCTTAACACAATAACTGAATCTGCAGCCCTCCATCATCAGTGTCTGATATGAATTTTGAAAACATTCTACACTTCCCCACAAAATCATCAGCATTCTCTAATTAGTATTACTACCAAATAGATTTTCTTCCAGATCTTCAACAGACATATAATAGCTATTTCCAGTTTACTATGTTTAATAGTATAGTCTCTTCAGCATTATTAATAATTCACGGGGTGATTTTGTACAAAAAAAATGTTTATGTTTATGTATCCCACAATTCTGACAGAGATGGGGAGGGAAGCATTCCATTTACTGCTGGGTTTTTTGTCTCAGAAACTAACGAATATTTTTCCATCGAGATGGAAAAAAAAAAGAGCTTTTTAAAGCTGTAACAATAGGACAATCTGATGTAAACATTAATGAGAAAAAATTTAAACAAGATGCCTTTACCTATTTTCATGGACTCCGGAGGTTGAAGTATCCAACTCCTCCAGAGTTTGCTGAAAGAGTTCTTTGTTTTCATTAATGAAGTGCCGTTGCATCTCAGACATCTGGGCCATGATCTTTTCCCTGCGCAGTCTGGCAATCTCAGCTTTTCGCTTCCTCTCAGCTTTGTCTTTATCACGTGAACTCTGCAATGGTATTGTTCACTCAGTCATTTTTGAAGTCTTGCTACAACAGATTATTTAATTTAGCTACTGCCATGTGTAACTTCTACTAACCTCCAAACAATGAAAATCTCATAAAAGACAAAAGTAAAGTCTACCAAAGAGTTATTTTGTGCCCTCGTTTCCTTAGCTTGTGTTCAATGCCAGACAGAATTGCAGATGTAGAAGGGAAACCTCTTCCCCTCAACCTTTAACTAGATTTTGTATTCCTCTTCCCTTTAAGCACTCGTAGGACAGAAGGGTAAGAGAGTGACATGTCTCATCTCTGGTGCTGCTCTCCCTCCTCAGCAGCTGCATTCCTCAATGGAGCACTACAGTGCTCCAAGGCCTGTGTGCAGTACCTAGAATGTCATGCCCAGCTACACACATTGGCAGAGCTTTTCTGGAACAACCTGCGTGGTAAGAATATATAGAGAACCAGACAACCATTGGAACACCAAAAACATTTAATGTCGTGACTGCACTGCACACAATTCTATGAAGTAGAATTGCAAAAGATTTGCAGACTACAATATATGAAACAAAGAAACATAGCTTAGGGACTTTACCAATAGGTTCTTTGAACAAATGAGTTTGATCTATAAACTGTGAGACAGATGTTTAGAAGTCACTGATGTTTCCCATGTTTGATTTAGTGCTACAATTAGAAATATAGTCCTTTGCCAGTCACCACCCAGACCTGTTCTAGATTAGCTCTTACAGATTGCTTTTACCTCCTCCATAATATTTCCTTCTGTCTCGGCCACAGGACTTGACGAAGAGCTTTCTCTTAGCTTTTTAATAGTATTAAATGTCTGTAAGAAAAAAAAAACAAAACAACTTTAATTTGTTTGGGACATGAGACTACAACTGTATATACTATAATCCTGACTATACAATGTGCAGTATTGGAATCCAGAAGAGTAAAACTAGGTACAACAAATGCACATGGGAAACAAGGAAATCATCCCAATGTAATTAGGAAAGTTTCAAAAATCTTATTTCTATTATTTTATATAATAGTGGTTATATATAGTGGTTATATATAATATATTTACCTTCAATATCCATCTGATCATGTCCTTGTGCACTTCCAGATGAGATGCATTTTGCAGTGTTTCTAGCATAGCTAGTATACTAGGGGAGTTATTGGGTGCCTCTCCTGGTTCTGAGAGAAAAATTATAATGAGAATTGGTTATACCATTACTGGCAAATTAATCACTCACTACAATTAAAAACAAGAAACCCCAATTCTTGTTCAGCAACTGAAGAATTTCTTCAACAAATAGACAGAATATGTAATTTTTAATTCTCCCCCACTGCAAACCTTTTCATGAATATCTTCTAAATCCTGAAAAGTTTTGCTCACTGACTGTATTTTGTTACAATAGAAATGAACTGTATGTGCTCCCTGGCTTTTTTCATTTTGGGAACCTCCAATATTTTATTTCCCACTACTTTAAATGGAACTTCCACGTGTTAGCAAAACTAGAGCCATTAGTTGGATGATACAAAGGAGAGACAAGATTAAAAGACTATTTAAGAATGCAACTATGATTTTTGCAATTGCATCTGATCATATGCAGCAATCTTTATTGAGATGTTAAAGATATTAAGAATCAGATCTAGATGAAATTATTAAACTTCTGGATTTCTCCTCTACAAAATGCCTGTAGTACTGTACCATCATAGAATCTACACGAGTAGAAAGCATTATCTGTAGTCGATAACATTTTGATGGATAAATAAATATTCTCTTCTGGTAAATACAGTTTCAGAATAATAAAATATGAGATCCTGGCATTTTCAGTTATTTCAAATTTGCTACACATTTGAAAAGAAAGGCATACTTGATATTTTCTGAGTGAAGGTAAATGTTACAACATTCTCCTCACTGATATTCTCCAGATGTTGTTTTTCTTCTTGTAGTGCCATTCCAATCAAATGCAAAACCTAAGTAAAAATCACAAACTTTAGTTCTTTTCTTACATGGTTCATATAATCTTGCTATATAGTTTAAGTAATTAATTAAGAAACAGGAAAGTCATATAATACAATTATATGTAAGAAATATATTTGAAGTTATTTCAAATACAGAATTCCAAAGCTACATTAAACAGAAGCAACAGTGTTTGTTTAAAACCATATAAAATCCATATTAAATACTTGCCTCTTTCTGTTTGCTGTCCTGACTAGTGAGAGAGAAGTCAGTACTTCTCATCTTTCTCCCTACCCCCAGCATGTTACTATTGCAAGTCTCTGGACAGAAGAAGCATGAAACAGGCTTTAAGTCCTTTTTATACACAAAGTTTAGTGACAAAAAAATTAAAATTTGTAAGTTAAATTTGGTCTCTCTAGAAACACATTTTAAAATAATGTTAATTTTCAGGTCAGTGAAGAGCTGTAATCTCCTTCAACTTAAAAAATGTAGTTACCCTATTTAGCACCACGATAGTCTGAATGGCATTTTGCTGCTGAGATACTTCATTCTTGGTGGCAAACTCTGTCATCCTGCATCAGCCATTTCACAACCCTATAGAAATTGGCAGCATGTTCTAGACACAAAGGTTTACTGATGCCTGGAATCAACACTGACACCCATGTAAGGAAAGGATAATCACTCAAAAATTTGTAACACAACTGGAATGCAACAGACCAAGTATCTACAGAAAAAGTGGCAAATCCTGATGAGAGCCTTGAAGTTTTTAAAATTTGTTTTAATAAACAACAGTTAATTTCTCCTCAGTCTATCCCATCTATTTAACAAGATCTCACTAGATATGTGCCATGTCTTGCAGATGTCTCAAATCCACCTTTGCAAGTGCTTCTAAGACAAAGTGGTTGACTTGGGAAAGATGCAGTACAACTGCATAGCACCATCACAGAGAAATGCTACAAGTTTCTGAGCAAGTGATAGGCCCCTAATGAATTTCACAGTTTTGAGAATGGCTGAATTTTAGTTCAGTCAAAAACAGAAAACCTAACCTACTCATTTTATTCAAAGCTACTCCAAAACCTACCATTTTCACATTACTTAAATATAACTACATTGTTGTGATTTATAATACTAATATATCATTCCATTTGCAACGTTTTTTATGTTATACAGAACTGCTTATGTTAATTTAAACTTAGTTGTAAAAGGTAATATACACTCAATAAGACTGGGTATCAAAAAATTAATACTCAGTTTCAAAACTGGGGTTTCACTGCAAAATGTTATTTAAAAATCCATCAATACTTTTAAAAAGTTTGGATTGGACCTTAAACCAACAACCCTGCCCAATATAAACAAAATATATAAACAAATAGCCTCTGGATGGCAGTTTACTACTCATCTCTGTAAACCTCAGAAAACGGCAATCACAACACCAAAACCTACAATAACCCTCCATGTTTCTAAAGACCATTTGTTGCTATTGGACATGAAATGAGTACACAGAAGCTTGGTGAGCTTAAAAGAGAAAAATACTCAGTTTTATTTAAACATCTGGTATTTATAGGATTTTAAAAGTGACCATGAATTGGAGGCTGGAATTACCGCCTCTCCAACCACACTGTCTAAAGATCAAGTAATCATTTCTCTCTACCCACAGAGAAATATGTAAACTATTTTATTTATACATGAAATTGTGTGGGACTTATAAATATGTAAACATTATCAGAAGGCTAAAGAAGTTTTATGAGAACTTTAAAACTTTCAAAAGAACTATAAAAGAAAACACTTTTAAAAATCAGGGCAACAATCATTAAAAATTGCAAGGAACAAACAGCTCAGTTAAGTTTGCCAAAGCGGATACATTTTCAAGTTAGAAAATTCTTTTGTGCACTTTCATGTTTTTTTCCTAGTGATTTAGCCTAAACTGAAAATAAGCAAAGGAAAACCAAGGGAAAAAATCAGTATCTGCTTAATATGCAACAGATTAATGGCTTCTCTACCTCAATAAACATGATATGAATACTGCCACTGATTCAAGCAGAATTCTTCCCTCTCATGTATATCCCATTAAAAATTTACCTGGGTCTTCCATTCACTTATAAACTGCATCAAGAGGCAGAGGGGTTTCCCTAGTTTTGCATATCAGGAAGTACCACTTATTTCTCATTCACAGTATTCTGGGTATTTCAGACACCAAGCAAACAATTTAAATCTATAAAATCATGTTAAAATGCTCTAATGAACATTCCTCCATTAGCATAATCATTAGTTTAAACAAAAAAACCCATACCCTTTGCAGCATGGACTCTGACCAGGCATAGCCATTGTGTTCCACTGCCCACTGCAGTATGGTTCCCATAATGCACAGCATGACATCAGACTGCAGGATATTCACCAGGCTGGCAAAAAGTGGGCAGAAAGGAGGAAGAGCTGGCGGTGGAAGCGCTGAAAGGGAAATTGGTGTGTTTGACATTTCTCTAAAATTTACAACACCTAATTAAAATGTCTGATTTAACAATGCAACCCAAGGTAGGGGGGGCTTGGATCACCTTTATGCTTTCTTCCAACCCAAACCCTTCTATGATGCTAAGGCACAACACAGCTGCTTGATAAACAGTGTTACCAATACAGGCTGCAGCATTCAACATGGCTTGTGTGTAACAGAAAAGCCACAGGAATAAGCTCTTCAGAAGGCTGGTTCCATGACAAATCAAATCCCTGGCTATATCAGGGAGACGTAAGGGAAATTGCTTCATTTTTAACCAACTTCTACTCTAGCGCTGGAATAGGCTCTTAGTTGGTATAAATGTCAGGGCAATACACAGCTTGATATGTGATTCCCTCTTCTCCCATCTCCTCAAAAATAAATACCTGTATCTTCTCTGTTCTGTCTTTTCAGCTTTCTCTGTGCTTCCTCTGCCTGAAATAGAAGAACATTTCCAGCATTACTCAAAATCTGTATCAATATAAAACTAATAAAAAAAGCATTCATGCTTTACTACATTGTTACTGTTTTTCCCAGCCTTAAATAAACATTAAAGCTTTCATATCTTTGCAGTTTGTCTTATGTTCTACTTGTAAAGTAGGGCATGCAACTTTAAAATTAATTTCCTCTAGAGCCAGCCTGGATTCTTTTCCTAGCATAAAACTGTAAGGTCAGTTTGAGCTAAAATGGCCATTTCCATAAAGGTAAGGGAAAATACAGATTGTTTTAAATACTTTCAGTAAAATAAGATGTAAGGGAACCCACAGACAAGCTCCTGAATGCCCACTGATTTCAACAGATCTGTATAGGGCACAGGATCCAGTGGCACAGAAATCACTGCAAAATCTTGAGCAAATTTTCAAATATCCAGCTGATAATACTTCTTCACAGAAGTAAGCTTTGGAAAAAGGCCAACAAACAAACAAAAAAAAGGGCACAAAATAAGCCTCAGGAAGTTAAACTACTAGTTACCTTCGATTGCTCTGCCCTTGAAAAGTGGTAGAAATACAGATTGAAGTTCTTGGCACATTCTGGTTTTAATTCATACAGCCCTCTGCCTGTTAATCCAGGTTTCCTACAAAAAACCGAAGCAAACAAAACACTTTATGTCCACTGACTCTTAACCTCTGAGAATAAAAACTAGAACAGCTAACAAACACTGCCTAACAGCCATTGTAGAAATTAAGTAACAGTATTAAGAATTCTGCACATGATTAAAGCCTTGGAAAATCACCATGACTAAGCCCTCTTTCTTTCATTCTCTCATTTTCACTAATTGACACATTCCATTCCTAAACTTGAATCATTAGAATAAAGGGAAACGTACTTGAAACATGCCACTTCTTCAATCACACTTTCCATCCCTGTCTCTCTGTTCTCCTACATGGAGTGAAAAGGCAAAACAGTGTGTTACTGTAGTTCTTGGAATAAACACATTCAAATATCATACAATACTAGAGAAAGCATGCAGTACTGAATGTACTACAAAGTCATTTTACTGGCACTCAAGAGAACTCTCAACCACATAACATGAAAATACATTCAGGAACACCATCTCTGCAAAAGGTTCTTTGAAAAAGTCATGCCATTCTAAGTGGTTCATTTGTACTGCTTTTCCCTGTCATAATGAACTTGGATGTAACAGTAGCTGAAGAAATTGAGTTAGCTCGCTCAGCAAATTTTTACAATACATAGCCAGTATTTCTGATTTCTAGGCCTTGAAATTTAAATAAATACTGGAAAGCTAAAAAGACTAGTTACTGAAAAATGCTGAAACAACCACAAAAGGCAGCATGAGACGTCAGCTCAAATATGTAACAATACTTCACACATACATTTTCTTTCAATATTTCCATCCCCTTTCTCCAATACCTATTTCACTGCAGTTACCAGGCAAGGGAAAAAGTACTTAGGACTGACAATATAATTTAGAACTCCAGCTTAAATCAAATTTGCTCTTTCATGCAACCCTAAATTATTCTTAAATAATTTTGAAATCTGACTTTTCAAATAGTTTCAGTTTAAAATATTTAGAAAAAAAATTCATAATTTATCCTTAAAATTATTATCAGTACAGTAAAACATTAACTTTGGAATTCTGACTGTCTTCAAAAAAATTTTTTTAAAAGATTGCTTCAAAAATACTAAAAGGAGAAAGGAAAGCAAGCTTTGCTGTCCTACAGAAGTACTTATAATAGAATTCAGAGAAATTATTCTGTTCATGCAAATGAAGCATTTATGTTACACAAGTCATAATACAGTGCCTGATTCCATGTCTTTTCACTTATTGTTAGGCTTTAAAATATAACAGCTTATATTTCTGGATAGTTCTAACAACCCACTTCCATACATCTAATTCGGGGTGTACAAGCAGCCTGCAGAGACTGCTGGCCAGATGGCCTGATTAGAAACAGTATTAAAAAGAGAAAGGAACTGAAGAAGCTCTCAGACTCCTGCCTCTTTCATATGCTGTTCCTTCTTTGCCTCTTTCCTACCCTTGCCACGAGAACTATTACTTGTACCCATGCTAACCTTGCTCTGAGCACAATCATGCTGCTCTCATTCCACATTAAGTGACATGAACTTGCATAAGACAATTTTTCAGCAATCAGCCCTCTAAAGTGGTAGTTGCTTCCCCCCTCCACCCCCAGTGACTTACATCTTCAGGGAGTGCCTTTACCAATTCACTGTGAGCCATTGGCCTGATGCTCAGCTGATGGATAATCTCTCGCTTGATTTCATCCGTTGCATTTACCTGTCCTATTCCAGGGCTGAACCTTTCACCTGTAGAAATAAAATACACCTTTTTTTGTTGTTGTTGTTTTAAAATATTTTTTAATCTTTTTCTCTAAATTAAAGGCTGGAAAATAGGGTGCCTTCTGTGAGATCTTGTGTTCACGCACCAGTGGTCAAAGATTCATTACATTGATCTAAGCTAGTTCCAAGGGTTTTCTCCTAGGAAAGAAATCAGAGCTACAGGATGTTCACAACAGAACTGAACCTGAGATAGTAATAAAAAATTGTTCAGACCATTACAGAGCCTAAATTTAAAAAATTATTTAAATATGTTTTGAACTTACCAACAATCATTATAATGAGGTATAGCATCTCTTCTATAAGAGTGTTATTTTGTTGAACAACATCCTGATGTAAAACAATAAAAAAAATACATTTTTCAATAATTATTCCATATGCTGAAAATACTTTTTCAGTGATTCAAAACATTGCCTGTTTTCACCCTAGCTCCCAAATTGAGCTATGCTGAAACACCATCATAAGTGCAAAAATAATGCAACATTTTCTGACATTTACGAGTTTGACAGGTAAAAACATTTATGCATACTTCAAACTGGCCGAATGAAATTAAAATAAGATAAGTTTTACTTTTTTACTATGAAATAGCTCTGTCTCAGTACAACAGCATCTGATACACTTTGAAAAACAAAACTGAAGATATTCTATTGCAGTAGTGCATAAAATACCTTGTTAGTATTTTCTGTGCTAAATCTTTTGCCATAGTCTGGAGTACTAAATATCTGATAAAGTTCAAAGCGACTCAGCATTATCATCAGGAAGTGATTTGGATCCATCATAGACACACCTGTCTATTAAAGAAAAAAAAGTTTATAAAGAGAAAGCAGATTGGGTGTTATCATAGCATGTTTGCATAGTTATACATGATGTTCACTGTAAATTCTTTATAAAATGAATTCCTCTCTCAATCCTATGAATGAAGACTTAACCATTTGAGTTTTCTCTCTTAGGACACCAACAACAGAAGTGTAAGCTCATTTGACAAGCAGAATCCTATACTTTATCAAGTATTTCTGATGCCCGTTTAAGGGCATCATGCAAAATATTCAGGGTTACTCCTTCTATCTTAAGCAGTCTAAACAAACCTCAGTGAAAGACTTTTGTTTGGTTGTTTTGATCTCTAAAATTTTGTTCCTGCTAGCTTATCTTCTAGCAGGCATAACATTACTTAGTATATACCACTGAAGATTTTAATAACAAATTCCAATCTTCTAAAGAAAGACTGTAGAGCAAAACTTCCAAAAACTTCTTGGAAAAAAAAAATACTGATGTTTCAATGCAGAACAAACATCAACTTTCAGAAACTTCAATTTCTGAAAACTACTGGCTGAAGTTTTTTCTGTTTATTAAACAAATCTGTCAATTACAAATATTTGTTGTTAGTTAACTATTGCTAATGGGACATCTTTAAAACAGAATAAATTTCCAAGAAAGCTCCACGGTATCTACCCAATAGGCAGCTGAAAATGACCATTAAAAAATCAGTGGCAGATCAAACCTCAGGGAACTATGTCTGAAAGCAGAAGTATCTTGGGACATCTTTATCCTATTGGGTATTGGTAACTCTACTTAAGATTTGAGGGACTTCCTCAGAAAATATTTTGCTGTCCAGGTGAACTGTGCATCCAAAGATGCAAATTTTAGATTGCATCTGCTCTCAATGTAGAAGCATTGCATCTGTCATAGAGCTAAACAGACTGCCACATTTGCAAAATCTGTTCTGAAGGGGAAAACCAAAAAAAAAACCAACACATATACCGACTGCATTTCTGACAACATGCAGACTCATGCAACTGCCAGTACAGCACCACCCATTAGTTAAAATATTACATTCTTGAAGATGTGGCCTATATACATTAAACAGAAAATTCTGCAATTTCCAAATTGTAGTTAAAAAACAAGAATTACAACAAAAGTTATTTCCTTTAAAAATTATTCCATAATTATGTAGATAAAATAAGAAAATTTAAGTCCTTCCACAAAAAAATAGACACTTTTTCCTTAAAAAAGTTCTGATGAAACATAAACACAGAGACACCCTGAAAATACTGGAAAAAATGCAAACTGGTATACATTGTTACCTGAAGCATTACTATGTCCTTGTCAAACATCTCCCTCCTGCACTTCACATTATGATAGTAATAAATCTGAAAAAAATACCCAAAACACCACACCACAATCATTAACAAAGTCAATATTTAATCTAAAATTATTTTACTTCTGTAAAAAATAAACTTTGCTATACCATGTTCATAAAATAAAAAATGAATCTGCAATTTGAAAAAGTTATACAATTTTATCCGTATGCAAAAAGGTTTTTTATAAAGCAAAAGAAAATCATAGTTGTTGGCTGGGTTGTAGTGATGCAATGTCTGAATTTTATAAACTTACAAGCAAAAATCTTTTTGGCTTCTTTAGCTTATGTTTTAACATATTTGTTTAGCAATTATCTGAGATTCACAGGAGAGAAAGCCTTTACAGTTGAAGAAATGTTTTTTCTTCGCTCCATGAATTGCTCTTTAATCATTTGAGATACCATCTTTCAGGAATTGCCAGTGTCAGCAAAATGCTAATATTGTGACAGAACTATACTTAACCCAAACCATCCTGGGAAAGAACTCAACAAGACTGAGCCAGGCAGCAGCAGCACCACAATCACTGAAAGGTGGGAAAGTTTGGTTCCATCACAATAGAAGGAAAATAAATAGGGCTGACAAATTTCTGGAAACAAACTTCAGCATGCTACAGTCTCCTTTAGACACAAACCATTTCCACCAGAATTACATGACAACAGCTAGGCATGCCTTCCCTTTCTTCTCTATCCTAATAATCCACACATATAGACGTCCATTTCTATTATCTGGGAAAGATCCAAAAGGAGCTGGCTGAACATCAGCTCTCCCCACAGACAAAGTAAAAAGAAAGGACTTGCAGACTCTGGGAGTTATGTTAGCTCAACTAAATGAAGTTCTTAACTTCAAGACCCTGACCACCAGGGAAAAGTAACACAGAGACTTATTTCACTACCAAAAGCTACGCTGAAATTCCAGATTTGATGTGTGTCTACAGCACTATGGGCACTGCTATAATTATACAAAACTAGAGCTCTTTTTGCTGTAATGAAAACAAGGACGCCACCTTATAAAAATCCTTCAAGAGTCAAGAAGGGTCAGAATATAATATATTTGAGCAGCTTAATTCAGTCTCCTAGCAAACATGCATTGCAATTATCTAATGGACACGAGGGCTGACGGGACTGAAGGAATTTTCTTGCAAATAAATCAAGTTAACACCTCACAGAATTAAACCCTATTCCTGTTGTAATCTAAGTCTTGCTGAGAAAAATCACTTGAGACAATCACCCTGGTGGGTGGTACTGACACCACAGTACCCATTTTATAGCTGTTATGCTTGGAACACCTAATTTATACAAACACTGAGAACATAAGTTTAGAAATGAAAGTCTCCAGAAGTATTAGAGCTAAAAGCCAAGAAACACTTAGTTCTACGCTGCTTCTAATGCTTCTGTGGGGTTTTTGGATTTCAACTACTTTATAAATATAAATAGCCATAATACCATAATGCTGCATATTTTTATATCTGAGACACTTTTATGTGGAGGTGATGAATGCATTACCACGGATGCACAGATCTAATTCTGCACTTCCAACTGCTGCTGCACAGTACACAGTAAAAAAGCTAGGAGTCATTAACTGCATTAACTAAAACTCTTCACATGAAGCACTAAGTTCAGTGGCCACTGCAGCAGTCTTGAAATAAAAAAGCAACTCCGGACTAAAAAAAAAAAATCAAAGATCTGTTTAAAAGCAAAAATACTCAAATGATGCCAGTGCTGATAAAATTGCCTACCTCACATTGCTTTCCATAAGACTGACATAAGTAAAATTTCAAATCAATATAGAAACAGAAGGTTTTGGGGTCTGAAAGACCAAGAGCTCCCTCCATACTTAGCACTGGTGAGGTCCCACCTCGAGTGCTGTCTCCAGCTGTGGGCCTTTCACTTCAAGAAATACCCTGAGGTTCTTCCAGGCAACCAGCAACAGGACAAGAGAACACAGCCTCAGGTTATGCCAGGGGAGGTTCAGGTTGGACATTGGGAAGAATTTCTTCATGGAAAGGGTTGTTAAAAATTGATATGGACTGACCAGAGAGGTGGTGGAGTCACCATCACCGGAGGTGTTCAAGAAGTGACTGGACATGGCCTTTAGTGCTGTGGTCCAGCTCATAAGATGGTGTTTAGCCAAGGGTTGGACACAATGATCTCAGAGGTCTTGTTCAACCTGATTGATTCTGTGATATTATCCTGAGAGAGCTATCAGCAAAGAGTGATTCTACAGCTACTGTGCACTTACCTGATTAACAAGAGAGAAGCCATTCCTTCTCCACATCCCTGCATGCACTTGGGCACAAAGGACTAGGCATCGTAGAGGATGTTCTATTAACATGGGTGGGCTAAGCTCACTCTGCATTAAGAAAATGCAATATTTTGATGTATATAGAGAAAATAAAAGAACATGGGACTGAAATGAAGGAGGATGATATTTGTGATCATCAAAATATTTGAGCACTACAAAACACAAGCAAATCCAACAAACAAGTTAGATGAGCCTATTCACAATCTTTCAAATTGTTAATCACCCTTACATTCTGTCTTTGCTCCACACAGCTACTGCACAAGGCCTTTAGTTTATTCCTAAAGACAGTAGCTTTCATATTTTATAACATGAACAGCAGCAATTTAACAACACTGTAATTTCATTTCATTCAAAGGTTAAGTACTACTTCTTTCCAAAGACACTGAAATTTCTTCTCCCAGTTAGGTTTTATCCTCTTTTATTTTACCTTTTTTGACTACACCTTAAAGAAACAGCATATCAATAAGAACAGGCAGAAAGCAAGAAACAGCTGGGGAAAAAATGACAACCCAGCCCAAGGAGAAGGAATCAGATCCTACCTGGGGTTCCTAAAAACAGTTTCTATTACAGAAAGGAGGTTATGCAACCTGAGTCTTAGTTACTTTAGAGAGCAATACTGCCTGCCTATGCTCTAGTCATGAATATCTAGATATTAATCTTTTAAGAGGTAATTTTACATACTAAAGATATTCTCTCTGAGTAGAATTCACAGTACAAAGGCCCTTTGTTATATTTAATATCATCCTACACTTACATGACCAATTTAATGTTCAGCATTAATTATATTTCATGAATATACAACATTTAATTACATACCAGGGGTAGCAGCTCTGGAAACTTATATGCCACTTCAGTTTTACTCAGCAAAACATGCAAGCCTACAAAAAGACATGAAGAAACCATACAGAATATTACATACAATATTTTAGGTAATTAAAACAGGACAAAAAAGGTCATCTAATTTACTTGCAAACCATTTATCTGGACACAGCAACAAGTCTCCAAATTTATGACATTGGAGCTACACAGTTATTTCCTGAGGAAACATGTTACAAAGAATACATTTTAAGATAATTGAAGTTTTCCCTTTGTATCTGTATAAGCCTTGCAGTACAAGTGAGATTTTTGCCTTTTTTTTGAACCCTGTCATGTCCCCACAGTGAGAGCCAAGAGTCTTTGGTCTGTCAGGACAAACCATCAACTGTGGATACCTCATCCTTTTTATCAGTCCTTGGGGGATTTATAAAATACCTCAGGAACTAGAATAAGGCCCCTACAAAACACATTAAGGTTTTCTGGTTTGCTTTCTTTTGAAGTTACAAGGACTTTGCTCAAAGATTCAAATATTCAAAGCCATTTGACACTGAGCTGCACAGCTCTTTACCAAAGAATTACCTTCTTCACTTCATTATTTGTGAATTTATTTTTATCACATTCTTTCTGATTCTGTAAAGTAAAATTCACAAAGCTTTTTTCAACACAACTGTTGAACAAGATAGGCACATTATGAAGAGAAAGGCATAGCTTAATTTTCTGGTGACACATCTGTCTTATAAATCTGTTCTCTAACAGAATGTTGATTAGTCTATTCAAGCTGATAGCTAAACATATTCCAACCACGGTCCATATTTTGTCACAGTTCTTTTGCGTCACTCAAGTGGCAAAAGCAGCAGGAGCTGCCTATAATACAAATCCGGAGGCATGAGACAATCTCCCCCAGCCTGAATGATAACAAGCTTTCTGGTGACTGAGAACATCTGGCCTGGAAGCTACCAAACAGCTAAAAAATGGCCAAAATTTATCCTATTCAGGCTTTAAACAATGCTTGTGTGTGTCTTCATGTACACACAAACACAAAGCACACCTATAGAACATTTTTCATTTCCTGAAATATTTTTCAACTGTTCATACCTGCAAGTAAACGAGAAACTGGGAGATGAATGCTAACTTTTTCCTGAGAAACACAGTATCTGATGGTCTCAACTGAATGTCCACACATACTGAGGACAATAGGCTGTTCTCCATCAGTAAACCCACTATGACACTGCATCAACACAGTCAGGCATTTCTTGTAAGCTTCAATCAATACTTTTTCCTAAAAGAAAAATTGCAGTTTACAGAGATTATGAAAAAAACCACAGCTCTGAAAAATAATATAGACAACATTAAAAAAACCCTGAAGGGCTTGCAATTTTTACCTTTAACAACAGTCCTGCAAAATTAAGATAAGGAATCCAACAAGAAAGCCAAATTAAGGGGGGCACAAACTGCAAAACTCGTACTGGTATGTCTGATTAAAAAAGTACCCACTAGGATGTTACTTGGGTTTGGGGTTTTTTTGTAACTGACATTATGGTAACTTTCTGGGGAATGATCATGCTAGGCTAGTAAAACTTGCATCTTAACTACCAGTAACAGATTAAAGCAAGCCTGAATGTTCAGGTATTCCAGAATCACTTATTCCACAGCCATATTTTATGACGCTCAAGTTCTGAAATCCTGAAACACTTAGGGAGCAGAAACATGACTTATAATCAAGCAGTATTTTGTAGATCCAGGGCCTACTCCTACTCCTCCATTCCCTCCTCTTTGAAAATTATAAACAGATAGATTTATGATAATCACAATCTTCAGATGTGTGACAAAACTCTCTGCAGTATTTGTAAAAGGCTTAATCATATTCTTCTGAACTGGTCAGTACAAACAACACTTGTGTTTAAATACAAAGTAAAGATTAGCATTTCCTCACAGAAGATGCCCTTGGCTTATGGTGAAGTTGTGTTTAGGTCAAAATTTACATGTATTAATATTTGGGATTTATCCCTCTTCACAAAGAAAAACAATTCCGAAGGAACTTACATCTAATGCACACCAGTCCTGCATCATTGAAATAACAAGTGTTAATTTCATCTGCAGTGTAAATGCTGCTTCCCACTCTGGTTCCATTTCAATGTGCTGTCCTACTTGACGAGTTATTGGATCCATACCCTAGAACAAGAAGAATTATACATTTCAACAATGTATCACTGAAAAACACTGACAGCAGAGACAGTGGTTAGCTGTCCTTATAAACATATTGTTGCTGCAACAGGTAAAAAGAACCTTGGGGGAATGAAAGGGAATAAAACCACAAGTGAAGAGGTCTATTTGTGTCTCAGGAACGATTTATTCCTCAATACAAGAAGCGTCTCTGCTGACACTTAAGATGAACCAGATTTTGCCCACAGAATTGTCTTGTCTGCCTCTACAAGTGCAAAATATGCCCTAAATGACACTTATAGTTTTGAACTGGTCTTCCTTTTTATTGTCCTCTACAACAACATTTTAAGAAGTGAGGCAAGATGATATGTTTTAGGAAAAGGCAATGGCTCCAAAAGTGATACTGCATTGAAGTTATAAAATGAGGAGTAAATCAAATTTCTTCTTTTTAATATCATAATAGCTGACTTCTTGCTTAAATTTTGTAATTCACAGATTTATGTACCTGCATACATTTGAGTAATTCTAAGAAGGCATCAAAACCCTCCAGGAACTTGCGTCTCAAGTCATCTGACCACTCTGTTGGCTTACTTATCAGCACGTACCTGGGGAGATTAGAAAGATGCAAGTGTTCATTTTTCATTTTTTTTTTTTTTAAACTCCTCAATTTCTCAAATCAGCACATAGTTAGTATACTTACTTGAGATCCAAAATAAGGCTTTGGACACGCCTGAATTTGAAAGCCTGCAGAGCAGTGTAACGTTCAAACTGAAACCTGCCTTGGATGTCACGGTGCCTTAAGTGATCCATGAAAGTTTTGATGATAGTGGTCATGAGATTCTCTTCTGTTATTAGCATTCGAGCCTATGCCAAAGTACATTGAAATTTGCTGTAATTAGCAGACACAGCTAACAAGAGTCTCACACTACACCATGAAGTTTATAAAATACATTTTTTAAAAATTCAAAATAATCACATCAATAATTAGAACAGAACACTGAAAAGCACTCTTTCACAGAATCACAGAAGACAAAAAAAAGGAATCTAGTCAAAAATCATCATAAGCCAGATTTCTTTTTTTCAGATCCTTTCTGTACAGAAGTCTGTCAAGGTTAAGGCCCCTGCTAATCTATATAATTATGGCACAAGACATATTATTATGTGTCTTATCATTAACTTGTACCGCCCTTTAAGTATGTGTTGTCTCCTCTCATATAGTTTAAGGCCGTTTAGGGGAGTGACAGCTCTTCTGTTTTCTGTTTACAAACTGTCAAGAGCTGTGGTGAGCAGAGCCTCTTCTGAGCCAGTAAGGAACTGCACATGCAATATCCACATGGAAATTTCATGAAATAACCTCTAATTTTTCCTCAAGGTCTACTGCATATATCCATGTGTTGTATGAAACAAATCAGCAAAGTCTGACAAAGATTGTCTTCATCACCCAGCCTAACCTAACCCAACTTCACAAGACAGGAGGGGGCATTAAGTTATTGCCAGCTCCTACTCATTAACATTTCCACAATTCCCTCATTCTCTTGGTTCTCCAGGTTAAATGGGATGAGCCTTGCAATCCTTGGATCTGGCTAGTAGTCTCAACAATATTGGGCACTCTGATCTGCCACAATGACATTGTGGCTCTTGACTAGAGCTTCCATGTTCTGCAGCTGCTAAAGATAATCCAAAATAGTTTCTAAAATGCTACTGCAGTTGGGGAAAAGAATCTAATTATTAACATTTTCCTCCCAAAAAATCATCACCAACAGAGCTGTCCATCCACCCTCAAACCAAAAAACCACAGTTCCCTGAGAGCTCAAACTCTTAAATTACTAAGATCAGTTTGAAAATGTTACTGGAGGATGGTGGGGTGGTTTAACTTTTCAACTTATTCATTTAGTTAAGAACGAGTGGCTATAAATATATTGAAAAATAATACTTAGTTCATGTGATAGAAGCTTACCATAATTACTTTCATGTCATCAGTCTATTCTATCATTCTGCACAACAGTCAAAATGCATTTGCTTTGCTTTTTTTGCATGCTTTTAAAATAGAACACATATAAAAAGGGCAGTGGAATTACTCTGCCCTGGGAAATGTTTGAAATTATTTTTTCAAAAAGTAGTATTGTTCCACCCCATCTGCCAAAGGGAAAAATACCACAACCATCTGAATATTAGTTGGTGAAGTCTAACTGTACGTCTGAATATTGGCAACATTCTTACTCAAAGCATCAAAATTAAAAGAGGCAATACAATATTGTCCTGAACCATGGGAACAAAATCCTGAGTTCCTGTTGAATTCCCATGAATATCATCCATCCCTAAGAGACTGAAGAACTTTTCTCAGTATTGTGATTGCCATGCTACTATTGAATTTAAGAGCTCAATAAAGCTTATTACACTTGGAAGGATTCAGAAGCATTTATTTTTTTTAAACAATTCTGGGTATGAAAATCAGACTTTTATTCCAGTAGAGCTTCAAATTTTAATTTGTCTAGTTCATAATACAAGCAAAGACAGACTTCAATGGAGATTGGAACAACAAAAAAAAAAGTTTCCCAAACAAGCTGGTGAAGGACCACAGATTTAGTGAGCTGGGAGAAGTCACAGTGCTTGCAGCACCAAAACAAAAAAATCTAAAAGAAGACACTATCTTGAGACTCAAAGTACCAAAGGAAGTAGGGAGTATCATGAAAGAATTCTTGCTTGCACTTCTGTTGATTGGAAAATGAACATAAAGTGGATCACTTATAAAACTGCACCAGAATGGTGCTCTGAAACCATGATATGCAAACCATAATATAGATTTCTACAAACAGTAAATGTGGCTCAGTATGATGAGGAATTTAAATGGTATGTGTATGTTTCTCTAAATAAATATGAAAGCACCTTTCTAAAAAAGAGTAAAAGAAAAATGTAAAAAGAAAAACCAGAAACACCCAGCCCACTCTGGGAAGCCACTCTGAAACTTCCCGATGTTAAATGCTTTCACTCCTAAACCCATAGCAATGTATGCAAACAGTCTGACTGTTCTGCATTTCCACAGTAATGTTAAAGAAATCTGCAGCCTTGATTTATGAACTTTGAGTGGCTTTTAACAAATAAAGATTTCCTTTTTTGGTCTTTTAGTACTTACAAGAGAAGGCACTGTGAATATCTGTATCGAGAGGTCAGCAATTGAGAACTCTCTGTCGTGGTCATCTTTCATAAAATCACTCTGCAATCGCTCATAGTTCTATTAAGAAGGAGGCAAAAAAAGGCAAGGAGTGCCAACTATCAGTTTTTAAAAGAAAGACAGGCACTACTCACCAGAGTAGGTACAGTGAAGAGTTGGACAGACAGAGCAGCCACCGATACTGCCCGTTCGTGATCATCCTCCATATAATCTCTCTGCAACTGCCGGTAATTCTAAACAACAAGGGGAAATTCACCTCTAATCCACACTGACCTGATTTTTTAACTTAAATGTCTGCTCTGGGAAACTTTAATGCCATGAAAAAGGGAAGAGTAGCTCTAATGGATTATTATTATGCTATTTTGTACAAAGAATATGACAACTTAATCTGCTCACATGTGAGGTCTACTCACTCTCATTTTTACAATAAAGGCTACTATTTTATTTTCTATCCAAGAGTCTTCAGCAGTGAGCAGAATTTTGCAGTGCTGATTTAAAGCATTTCAAATACCAGTTACTGCACAAATACTAATCAGCATGACTGAATTTCAGCATTATTTCTAAGCAGTGCTATAACAGCTTATACCTCAACAACGAGCAGTGATTAGCTCTTAAGAAGTGATAGCCTGCATAGCTGATGGTGAAGGCAAAAACGTCTGAACTGCTTTAGTTCTGGGGCATCTGAAAGGCCATTTCCTTCCCGAGAGATGAGATGCCATTATAACTAATATACTGAAGAGTAAAATAAGATTTCCAGCATTTAATGTCAAATTTTCACTTCCATAAAAAGGAAAAAACATTGAGTAACAGTTCATTTAAACCACTGTATACTAACTAGACTCTCTTCACTAGACAGTTTTAGCATTTAATGGCTCTTTATAAGAAAGATACTTACTCTCGCAAAGCGGATAGCAAAAAGTTTCTTGTATTTCAAATCCATAAGAAGACTGCTCATGAATAACTGGTGATACACATTTCTAGCTCCTGTCAACAAAAATGAATGAAATATTGCATGTCACTATTTTCTACCAACGTAATACGAAAACATTTAGAAAAATAAACTTCTATAGAATGAGGTAAATGTGCATTTCAGAGTAGAAGCTGCTTTGATTACACCTGTAAGGTGGTAGCAAAGGATAAAGAAGAATAACAAATCAAAATTCTTCAAGAGGCATTATTTATTAGTCGTGTATAAGATAGCGCTGTTGAATGGGAATGTATGTCATCAAATATAGGGGAAATTGGCAAAACAAGAACAGAACTCTGTTCCTCTCCAGGATAAACAGGGGATTTAGATGGGAAAAGAATAGAACACTATTATGAGAAGTCTTGGGAACTGCAACAAATTTTCCTAGTTGGGAATATCTCCATAAAGTAATCAGCTAAGCTATCTCTGAATTTCTAATCTGTCTGGACAGCCTCCCAGAAAGTATTATCAATACAAATGATATTAATCTCTATGGAGCTTGGAAAAAAATGCACATATGCATAATTTCTTCTGTAGATCACTTTTTCATCAAAAGACATGACACTATCTCCTTAATGCAGAGAACTATGGAATATGAGAAAAAGTAGAGAAATATTGATGTCGAAATAGATATGCAAAAGTTACTCCTTGCTTACAAGAAAGACATTATCCTAACAAAACCTGTATTAAAATGTTCTAATTCTCCTCAAAAGCAGTACTTTTCACATTACAAAACTTGCAGTACCGGGACTTCTTTCTCGAGATAAAGGTATTAGATAAACAAAACCTAAAATAATAATTTTCTCCATACTACATCCACTTTCCTTCTTACTTATTTTATTGCTACTCCAAGAAGTTCCCCAGGCAGACATATTGCATCATTCCCTACCTATTCTTTGTGCTTCTCTTTCTTACACCTGGCCTTACACTCTCTTTCAGGATATCAAATCAGACAGAGAATCAATGATGGAATCAAAATTAACTACCTCTCTTTCCTAAAATTACAACTTTTCTAGCTAATTCCTTTTATCAAACAGCCTTTCAAGGTTTCAAGAGCTCTAAAACAATAGAACAGTAATTTTCACTGAATGTTCTCAGAACACTTAAGAATACCTCGTGAACACAAACATGATTCAAAGCAGACTCTGCCTTATCCCTTAAAAATAGGCATTTTGGTAGATATGAAATGGATGCTGAGATCCTATAAAGCAGAAAAATCCGCAATTTCTCTATCATTTACTCAATTCCCATTAACTATCACTATCATATGCATATTCAAGTCAGTTTTAATTTTAGACCACTTTGAAAAATCAGACCTAAAACCAGCCCCATCTCCAAATGGTTTCTGCATGTTCTTGTCTTAAATACACTTGGGAGTGGATCATGAAGGGTGAGATCGTAACAAATAAGGTAAAATTACCCACAATACACCACAGTAAAAATGATCAAACATTAGCAGATACAATAAAAGGAAAACTTAGGCATAGCATTCTCTAGCATTTTCCAGAGCTTTGAGAAAACTCACCTTTCCACAGTTTAGAATCATACAGCATCAGCTTATCTACAAGAGAAGAATTTTCACCATCTGGACCTTCTTGCAAACCAACTTGACACAATATTCGGCGAAGGCCATCTTAATAAAGAGAAATTGTACAAGTTAGTTACACCTCAAACAAAAACATGTATTATTTTGACATCCTGAAATTTTCATACACCACAGAAGCCCTCACACTGCCCCCTTTTTCATGACAACTGAATAACAGCACTCATATTGTGCTGATAAAAACACAAATATTTCACACCTTGCAAGTTTCACGCTAGCCTAATAGCACATAGGAACATAGTGAAAATTACCAAACACAATGATTTGATTTAAAGTTGTGAAAATAAAATGTGGTTCCTTAAAATTGCTTACTAAAATAAGAAACAGTTACACAGCAGACTAATTTCCCAGAGTTTAGGTTTCCTGATTAGACTCCAATGAAAAGGGAAATACAATTAATACATTAAATTACTTGTATATTCATGCTATCATTTGAAGGCTTATCTGCATATTTTCTTCTAATGAAAAGAAGCAATAACTGTAACCACATGAACATATAAGTCATATGCTTGCAGACAAGCCTGCATCTGAAACACAGCACAACCCAGACATGCTCCTGTTAAGAATGTTCAATCTGGCTTTGCACTGCAGGTAATGGATATTCCCTTAGAACTATGGGACTTAGAGAGCCCTTAACTTCCACACCCTGCTTGGCATCTCAGCTCCTCAGGCAGAGTGGGCAGTGGCTTAGTGCTGTGTACACTGCACTTTGTGCTGCATGGTGCAGTAATACACACTCTGAGAACCCCTACAGCAGTTTGGAGTTATTCCTTTTTGCCTTGCAGAGTTCAATTCCAACTACTATTATGAAGGACAACAAATTAATTGAAACTACTGCATTGTTCAGCAATTGTCAAACAGACATTTATTTCAGAAGAAGGGATATTTGCTAGGCAGGATGTAGTGGTCAAACTTCTGACTAAGTTCCATAGCAAAGCTTTTTCAGATTTTTTTTATTTATTTATTTACAAGAATTTGACATTCCTTTGATAGCAATCATCCAACATAATTCTGGCACAGCAGAAGATCCCTCTACCTGTCACTCAGCCATTGTTCAGGGACATTTCAGTGTAACCACCCAAGCACCAACTCTATCACCCCATGTTACAGATGAAGGGTTACAGACTGTTAAAAAGACTGAACAGAATTTAGTTGTTTGTGTGTGTCTGTTAAAAAGCTAAGGGTAACCAATTCTTTCAGAAGTGCATTTCATAAAACCAGACTCAGAGTGCAATACTGCATCCCAAGTTCAATAAATGAGCACACTAGTTGCAGACAAAGTGTATGTGTGTTGTTTACAAAAATGCCTTTTACCCTTCTGAATCACAACGAACTCAGCACTTAACGACCTGAACTATTCAGAACTCCAGAAACACTACATACAAACTCAAAATTCAGCACTTTCTTCTGCAATATGAGACACAAATGACATATTCAAGTTACTTTTTTGCAACTGTCATTAGTGCTGAAAATTAATGACTGTGGCACCTGACACAAATGATGTGGCACAAGACTGGGCTTAAAATGAGCTAGACAGTGCCTGCCTACATGTTTCACTGAAAGGAAAATTTCCTACAGAAGGAAACTTTCTTGATAACTCTTTCTCCTTTCTCCTAATACTTACTGTTTACTAACTGCTACCATAACATTTGTTCCAAAGTTTGATTTATTTATCTTTAAAATTTAAACACAAACTATTTATGTTTCAAAAATGAGAACATGTTACAAAGACCCTGTGCATGAAATTTTGGTTTTCCAACTGTAAGTCTAATAAGACACACAGTCTCTTATTGATGCACCTATTCAGGACATATGTGCAATATGACAGCTGAGTGTGCTTTGCTAATACTTCTTGCTACAATTCCAGATGAAAAAAATACAAATTGCATTTCTCCATATCAGCAGTTTGGCACTTTTCCTTTTATTTCCTCTCACACCCTACATCTTCACAATCTTATGATTTACCAGGACAAAGGGGGAACAAAGTCAAAACAAAAACTGAACATTCCCATAAAATCTGATACTGTGCATCTTGATTCCTTTGAAGAAACCTCTTTTAAAAAATCTGATTAAGACTTTGTCAGCTTTTATACTTACCAAAACCTTCTACAATTCCTTGCATTTTCTCTGTTCTACTTAGCAAAAAATCTGAAGCAATCGCTTTCATCTACATTCATCAAATTACTTCTGAATAATTTTGTTTTATCTAATCAGACAGGTTATTTTCAGCTTACTGCATTCATTTAAAAAGAAGTAGGGACTGAAAAAATAGCTTTTTGGCATACTGCATTTGACAGCAATTCTCAGCTTCTGTTCAACAGCAACTAAATAGAAAAGACTACGTGAGACTGGTAGCACTTTCACATGGAAGTTAGAATTCAGAACAGCATTCCAGTAAGAGAAAATAGAATGAAGTCTGACAAGTTATTAATAGCTTCGCCTTATACATTATATATCTGAAATAAGTAGACAAAATTGCTTCAGAAAATCAGCTCCTCTCACAAAAATTTTCTAACTTATCTCAAAAAGATCAATTTTGCCCACCTGAATATCCAATAACACTGCCAAGCCAAGTTAGGAGCTTCAGACCAAAGCTCTGATGGGCAACAATAGATGAATGCATAACTTGCACTTTCAATGGCTTTGTCTGACGACTGGTATTTCTCTTAAAAAGAAAAGGAAAAATGAGGCAATGCATATTTAAGTGAGGACTGGCATATATTTCTATACAAAAAGGCAGTATTCCTGTGATTAATTTTGATACTTTATAATATTAATATATATTCTAATTACTAACACCTACATAGCAAACCCAAAAAAGTCTGAATTTTGTTTAGCCTATTAATATTTGAAGGTCCTTATTATGCAATATCAGCATATTTAGGTCAAACCATTTTCCACTCTTGGCCTGTTATCAATGCTCACACTGATCTGCTGCATTTTACTGATAAACAATCCCACATTCAACCCAAGACAGCCATGTATGTTTGTCCCTCTCAACATGACAAGCAAGTCACACACCAGCCCATCATGGAAACTGACTGAGCACAGTCTATTTTCAAAAATACAAACTAATTACACAGAGTTAAAACAGGAAAGAATTTACCCTCATCTATGTATTAGAAAGCATAACAGTTAGGTGTTGCACATAAAAGCTATCTGTTCTTTGCCTGCATGGGCAGCAAGTTAAAAATATTGCAGAACATTACCTTTAAAAATATGCTAATGCTTTCAAAATACCTTAAATAGTCAGAGAACAGTAACTCTAGTTGCAGCATTTGTTTTTCAACAATTGCAGTATCATACATAAACTATTTATTTAATGTGATTAAGTACTGCACTGCAGCAGTTAACAAAAAATTAAAAGAAAACATTATCCTCCCATTTTTACATGGAATAATCTTGCAATATATAGATATTAATATATATGCATATATAAATGCATAGATGCAAAATTAAAATATTTGCAATTTCACACTTGGTAATATGAGTAATAATTTCTATACCTGTTGCTGTGAAAGACATAAGCAAATTAATGCTTTTTCTCCAAAAACTGTAATAATTTAACTTTACTGATCTGAACTAGAATGCAATTCTAAAATATACATTCAAAGTTCCTGACCACATCTGCTTTATGAAGGAAAAAATTGTCTACAAACTTCCTTTTAGAAAATTATTTTGCGTGTCAGGTAGGCCATAGTAGGAAAAAAAATCCAACAAAAGACCAATAACAACAAAAACCCCATAAACCAGTATTTTGATACCTCTAACAAAAACCCCATAAACCAATATTTTGATACCTCTACTATATCGCAAATAGTATCTCCAACACTTTGCATCATTAAAATACAATGAGTCATACTCAACTGGGTAGCAAAGCCACCTTTTGCTTAAGATGAGGCAAGTAAGGAGATAACATCCCTTACCACCATTACTTACCACTATTACTGATTTTGCCTGATCACAGTATTGGAAGTCTCCATATCGAACAGACCTACGGCCCTGCAAATTCAGAAAGATGTAACATCACCACCAGCTCCTAAACAAGGAGTCCCAATTCTGTGTTTTACATTATTAAAAAAACAAAATTAAAGCTTCAGATGCATGGTAATTACTCTGCCTTTCCTGCTATTTTCACTTTTTAAGGTACTTTATATAGTTAGACATGTGAATTTCCCAAATGCACCCTGTACTTTTTAAAAGATAAAATTGTATCATATATTCAGTTACCTGTTACATTAAATTTTCTGTGTATAACATTGTTCTTAAGAGGAACAATGAAAAGAACCAAACTTATTAAAATAGTGAAAATATTAGTACAAAGGCATTGTTCATTAGTTTTGATATAACTTGAAGATATTTCAGTGCCTTTTAAAAAGCAGATATTAAAGTTAACTGATCTTTTAAACAGACAATTGAAGCATTTTTTTTTATTCCAAAAGGAAAGTTTTCAGTCTTTCTCTACTGTCAATCCACACATCAAAATAGATAGCTGATTGAATTTATAGTGTATTGCAGACAGGAAAACTCACTGGCATCTTAGATCTGATGCCAACTCACTGCTTCAGGCATAACATTCTCATTTCTTTCATATATATTCATGTATATATGCATGCATGTAGGCATTTAGAAGTAGAAGGCATCAACAGTAGAGAAAAATCTGAGTGTACCCCACAAGCACATGCTCAGGTCAGCTCATCTTCAGGGATCAGATGTGAATCTTTTGGTTACCAGTATCACAAAAGATAGAACAGTGGTAACACAAAACCAAAATCTACTTAAGTGTTAAGTAATATGAAGTGGTTTTATTTCCTGCTCCACTGACCTCCCTGAAGTACTTCAACTGCCCAAAATGACATTCCCATTGACATTTAGGAAAATATTTCTTCCCCACACCATCCCCCCCAAAAAAAGGCACAAGTCAATAAGCCAAGTAAAAAAGACACTTTTTTCATGTCAACTGCTTACAGGTTCATTGCAAAAATAACAAGATGCAGTTACCCAATGAAGTATCGCTTTCTTTAAAAAAATGCACATCAGCCACACTACAAACACGGCTGACATAGTGCTTCTGAAACTGAAATATTAGTTACAATATTCAGCATATAGCGACTCTGAACTCACTGTTCCTCCTAAAAACAGTGATAAATGCTTTTACCTCTTTCTGCCACTATAATCTGACAATTATTAAACAGAAACTTAAATAAAATTTTAAAAAGAAGCCACAAACCATGAATAGTTCCACAAGCACCAGAACAAAAGCAGTTAGTTATGGATTTTATCCCTTGCACTTAACTGGTGTTACTCTGAGAAGCACTTCCTATGTTTGGAGAACATTTAGGGACTTTTTCAATGTCAGCTCCTTGCATTTAGTAAGGGAAGGGCCAAAGCTACAGCCTATCCTTGACAGAGTGAGAAATACCTTGGTATTTACACTTACAAGACCTACTAGAACAGATTTGCATTGAAACATATTCAGTATCAGGTCTGGCTTGGACTCACCAAATGGTATTTAGGCACTGAGACATTTAGTATTTCCTATTAAGGCATTTTAGGGTGGTATGACACAAAGGACTCACAGACTCACATTAACCATATGCTTTGGGAAAACAGACTAAAGTAAGTATAGTCATCAAACAAACATTAGGTCAAGGTAATTAAAAGTCCTAACAATTAATTCACTTACATCTCTATCTACTGTTGTTGCAAAACCAATGGCTTCCTTCTGTGTGCAGTTGACAGCCTTCTGAAGAGTATAAATAACTTGTTCATAGGTATGGACTTCATCATTAAACAGCATGCAGTAGTAAGTGTCACTCTTCTCACTTCAAAGCAATGATTGAATTTATGTCACTCAAAGCAAGGATTGAATTTATGTCATTTAAAGCAATGTTAAAAAGTAAAAGCAAGAGCAAAGGAAAAAATATGAGAAATACAAAACTACTACAATTATTGTATACAAAATATTTCTGACAATTTTAAGAAAGGTAGAAAAGATGTTTAAAATCAGAACCTGCATTTTCAACTGTAAATATCTGTAAGCCTTTAAAAGGCAGAAGACAAGCATTATACTTACATCATTTCTAGTCCAGGCAATTCATTTTCCTTTTCCCATGTTAATATATCTACTGCATATTTAAATGTAATGGCAAAAATATTATAAGCTCTTGCTACCATATCTTCTGGTAAGTGCACAAGAGGATCCTGGAAAGTAAATATAAATAGCAAATGAGAAATTAAATTACATTTAAAACAAACTGTCAAACTTGCATCTGGCTTTATCAAAGATGATGTAAGCATCTTAAATGATGTCTTTCTTTAAATGACTTTTCAGTTGAAAGGAACAGAGTCAATAATTGTCCTGTTTTCTTTTTCCAGTTCTACACTGACAGTCACCAAAGCTCTAATCTAACATTCAGTACCTGAATGTTAACTTGCCTCTGATCACCCATTTACATTTTCACACATTCTTCCATTCTCACTCTCCTTGTTCTCACTCTTGCACACCTTTTAAGATAGTTACTTGGAAGAACTTTAACCTCAGCTATACTAAAATCTGCTTCTTCTGCTATGCCTTTAAAACCATAATTTAAAATCCCTGTATTTTTTCTTCCACTTATCAATATTAGTAAGCTGCAGAATACAAACGACCATGCATCTCTTGTCCTGTTTTATATGCAGCATGCATTAAAAGGCATAAGTCTTATCTATCCAGGTTTATAGAACATGCAGCACACTGGCATCATGATTTATGATGCACGTCTCTTATATGCTGTGGTATATAAATAATTAACTGCTGAAATCTAAATAGGTGTTTCATAATGATCTGTCCATGTCCCAATCTTGCTCACAGAGAGCTGCTCCCCTTTTGTCTGTGCACCCATTTGTGCCCACTCTGTGAT
This sequence comes from Chloebia gouldiae, assembly GCA_003676055.1. Taxonomy (NCBI): domain Eukaryota; kingdom Metazoa; phylum Chordata; class Aves; order Passeriformes; family Passeridae; genus Chloebia; species Chloebia gouldiae. The sequence goes on along the minus strand of QUSF01000008.1, from coordinate 12,985,288 downwards.
CTCCATTTGACAACCGCAGCAGCCCCTACAACCTTGTCCTTCTCTCTGTGCCAGAGCAGAATGGAGGCTGCTGCAGGTGGGGGAATGGGAATGTGGAGGGGGAGGAAGAGGAGAGCTGCCAAGTCAAAGGACCACTTCTTGGAGCAGCAAATGAGAACCACTGGCAACTCTGAATAAGATAGTGCAGGTACCACTGCCATTTCATTACAGTCCATTTCAAGGATGGTGAATAGAAAACATTATAAACCTCTTCTCTTTTTGTCTTTTACTGTATCAAAATCTTGAGAACAACTAGCTCCTCTTCTACAAACCTGGAAAGGGAACACTGCAGGTCACCTGGATATAAATTATACACTGAGTCACTGATTCGATTCATCATTTGATATTTTGATGTATGTGTAATTGCTAGACAATTAAAATATTTAACAGTGGCCCAATTTCTGGTTTAGGATTACCTAATACTAAATTCTGTGCTTCACTACAACTTAGGTTGTATAAAAATGATCACAATAATAATTTCTCAACTTAAGCCTGCATCATCTAAAGGAGGCTCTTGACAGTCAGTGATTCACCTGTACTAATAAGGTTTATCCCCTCCACCCCAAGACTGTTTGGGAATATTTGGAAGCTTTACAAGAGTGGTAAGAACTGCCATTTCAGTTTTTTTTTTCCCCTTCATTTAAAAATTATCCAGTGTATGAAGAACTATCAGCCACCAAAAGCAAAGGCAAACCATAAGCAGCAGCAATCCCTCCACTCCCAGCATTTTCACATATCTGGGCAAGGCAGAAAATAGGTTCCAATAATGCTCAACAAACCATCCTTAATCCACCTCTAACATAACACTGCATAAGAGATACCAGCCTCCATGGTTTATGGGGAAGAAGCACAAAGCTTGCCCAGAACCTTGATTTTTCTGTCAGGCACACTCACTGTGCGAGTATCTTTGGGCACAGAAGTAGCAGTCCACCCAAGATTTCATAAGAAGTTTCCTAAGGCTGCTGACCAATGTAAACTGGCATGTAGACCAAGTGCTAGAGTCTTAGGGCTGAGAGAGTGGGAACAGGTATGAGACCACTACCACTGAATTACAATATCACAATTACAGCTGCTTCACTCAAATCATCAGATCAGCAAAATTACTACCAGTGCTTGCCTTAGATTTTCCCTTTTAAAAAAATCTCACAGAAGTTATACTAAGTAAGACCAGATGTGAGTGGCTAGGTCAGAAGCCCCATTAGCCACATTCATTCCTGAGATGCAATAACAGATAAGAAGATTATAAGTAGAAGACAGCATGCTTCTTTAGTCTCCAGTAACTTAAGACACTAACACTTCCCACACCAAAGATGGTACCTACAATTTTAAATTGCCATTGGTAATTATTCTTCCACAACCATGTTAAATTTCCTTTCAAACATGTATAAACTTTTAACAATAGTATTTTGTAGTGGTTAGTCCAGCAGCTTGAGCTCTTCCTGAAAGATGTGGCATGTCTTTTTGCCTTTAATACATCCAAGTTGTTATGCTCTGATTCTGTGGTCAAGATGTGTTTTTTATTTACCTTCTCCATACCAAACAATGTCTTTTAGAGACCTTTGCCTTACGTCTCCATTATGACTTTCCTGTGACAGCAAAATATTTTGAGTTTTAAAAATCTGTGCACTTCTCTTTAGTAAGAATCAGAATATCTGTTGCACAGACAGCGGAATTTGGCTTCTTGGTGGAGATGATTACATACAGACTTGTTTTCTTTTGCATGTGGCAGAATTCCTTGACCTCTCGGAATATATAGAGAAACAAAGAAGTAGAACTAAAACTGCAGAAGCCTTTAAGTAGAAAAAAATTTAAGGAACTTCTTAAGATACTCATTTTTGTCTAACACTGTGGTTCAAATAATACTATTAAAGTTCCTACAGCCTCTCATGCAGACTACATACCTGTATACTAAATAAAAATAATCTCAGGTGAAGGATTTATATATACACATACATATACACAGTTAACAATGTTTTGAAACATGATGCCTCAATTGTAATTACCTCCTCTTCAGCAGTTTCTGAACTGTTAAGTTCATGTTTCTGACAGTAAGGACCTTCCTTCCAAGCTTCTGTATCACCACAGTCACAGAAACCTCCTCCACCTGATGTTGTCATCTAAAATGATTTAAAAACAAAGCAGTTCATGTGAATATGCATATATATCATATGTGCACATTAAGAAATGAGTTGTCACAGCTCTACTACAAAAGCATGATTACAACACCCAACAGCTGAAAGCCTGTCTACATCATCAGTGTGCCTATGTCAAAAGAAAAAAACTTGAACAACAAAACACCTTCAAACACCTGCATTCTACCCCATCTGAAGTTTTCAGATTTTCTGAATCTGTTACTTGCCATGGCATCTGTACTATGCCAAACTCTCACAGTTTTAATCTGAAAAAAGCTAAATCATTTCATGTTACAGTGAACACAGAGTTACACTATCATGTTACGCTATTATACAGTGAGTGGAATATCTGCTTTATGACAAAAGGAATTGAGAGACTTAAACTTTTCACATATGTAGGCAAAGAAAAAAAAGCATTGGAAAATTTTAAAGATATATTTACACTGTTTGAATAAAATTTATTTTAAAGACCTCCTCAAGTTAATGACCATAATAATATTTCTTTTTTGAATCACACCTATTAACTGATGCATAGAATTCCTTCACCAATTTTTGGCATACCTGATATACTCAATACATACAGGCACATCTTATAGTATTAAGAAAACTAGATGGACATTTGAAAGAACATTTTCTTACATTTTTGGATGTTACCTAGACTTGTTAATTCAATAGGCTTGAAAAGTAAAAACCTATGTACAAGAAGTTAGCTGATATCAGCAAATTTGGCTGGGTTTCTTGATAAGTCTTTGTGCTTGGAGTTTTTTCCTGAATCCTAGTGCTCAGTGTAACCATGCAGTAAACAGAATTACATTAGCAGCAGTACAGTATGGTAAAAAACAGATTTACAGAAAGGCTGCACTGGTAGTTTTCACTTCTTAGTTTAAAAACACACCAAGGTCTTCTTGGCTTTGTTTGAAGGGTTGTTTAAACTAATCTGTATTACTAATAACAATATATTACTAAAATAAACAGCATTTACAGTTTTCATTTCCTCTTTTAACTTTATGTTTAAGCTTTACACACGAGAGGCTTCTTAATAAAGGTTTTTCAATAGCTTTTTAAAACAGTCAAACACAAGTCAGAACAATTCAAAACCCAAGTCTAGACCTGTAAAATTCACTAAAGAGTATGTGTTAAAAATAACATACATTTGTAAACTTAACTGTTGCACATAAAATTTAATTGCTCAATATTTTAAAGTGTTAACTTCCAGAAGTTACACTCAGATGAAAACACTCGAGTTCACATAGGATAACTGCACACATTCAGAACTTTGTTTTCATTCAGCATTTGGAAATTTTGTATACATTCTTAAACTTGAAACTGTTTCTCACACACACACACACACACACACACACACACACACACACACACAAAATCACTAATAACTATGTCATTAACCTGCAGGATCACTAACCCTGTATCGGTGCTCTCTGTGAATGCTTCCAAGAAAGCATTCCATGCACAACACACAAGTTGGGTCAACTGCGCAGTCTCTGAGAACAGCAACAACAGAAAGGAAAAAAAAGCATTAAACACTTGCTTTTGTCTTTGCACATTTTACAACAGATAATTTTCAAATATCACCAATATCAACCTTCTAACTAACATATATATTACTGTGAAAGAGGAAAAGGATGGCTTTAAAGTGGGGAAACAAATAAAATAGAAAAAACCTGTTCTCACAACAGAAGAGCCTTTAAAATATTTTGTGGGTAGTATGTCTAGTTGGGTAATATAGACATTGCCTTCAAGAGGTGACACAAGTATATAGGCAAGTAAACAGATGAATTACATAACCAAGAATAAACTCAAGTAAGTTCTCTCAAGTACAGAGTACCATCATTAATGATCTCCAGCAATCAGAGAAGATTTTTCACTGAACACTGGGAAGAAAGATCGCATGCAACAGACTAAATCACACCTCTGCTTCCAAGTTCAGCCCCACAAGCTCACTGATGAGCTGCAAGAACACAATTTTCTCAACCAGGAGATCAGAGACCATCTCTCAGAAGTCTCGTCTACAAACACTCCTGTATTAGACAGAAGGAATATTTCTAGTAAAATGGGCTAAACCAAATGAGACAATTAAACATTATATTTAACTGTCTCCCTGAAAAACACTGAAAATGCATGAACTCCTGTAATGCAACTGATTTCAAGGCACTTCAAGATTAAGGTAGGTAGGCTTTGCAATGTAAAAATAAATAGCAAGAGAATGTCTGATGATGATTATTAGAATTCGGAGAAACAACTTATTTTGTTTAAAAGAAAACACTAGAGATCATATGTAATCTCATTATCAATATTCTCTTAGTTTAATTTAACCAAAATAAATTATGGGAAGATCGTCAGGCAACCATGACTTACTATGCACAGGTGTTTTCTCCAGAGAAGCCACAAAAGATGAAAATGTCAAAGCAAAATGATACCAAGCTCTTCTCTTTTAGAATAGTTTGTGTAGATGGCATTATTTTTTTAGATTAAAAAAACCCCAAAGAAACTACCACTTAATGCAACAACATGCATGCAGGATTTGGTAGATCAATTCTACAAAATTGAATGTTGACTCTTCAGAGCTCTAAACTTGTGGCAGTGTACTTAAAAATTCAGTACCATTTGTCAAGTAATTCCTCAGACAAGTAACTGTGCCTATACCTAAAGCAGAAGCTGACCTGGAAGCTGCACAACTGCATAGAAAAATCCACTGCTTTAATGTGGACTTGGAAAATAATTCTTTGCTGTATTCCACAAAAGTTCAAATTAAACTCTCATTATTCTTCATTACCAACCATAAGTTAAAGAAAATTAACACACGGCAGGAATCAAATTATTCTTGATGAACAAAAAAAAGAGAGGGACTCCATCATCAGTATGTCAATGATCAAACACTGTTCATATGGAGCAACAAAAACATTGGGAATTCTGCAATTTTCTTCTAAACACACTTATTTCAAGACCAACAACTCAGTATGAATCTGAAGTACCCACCAGTTTAATCTTATCTCTCTCATTATAAAGAGGTCTCAAACCATTCCCAAACCCAAAGGCCAGTAAGGTCTTACGTTTCTAGAAGAGGAGAGCAGTAGAAAGAAAAATTCTTCCACTACCATTCTCTCTTTGTAAATGAAGGGGATGGAAACCCAGACAAATAAACCCTTGAAATTAGACAGACATTCAGTCCCCATGTCACCTCACCAAGTGTTCAAGTGTCCCAGTGAGCAGTAGAAACCACACAAAATGACAGGAATTTATAACACAAACAAAACTTAAAGTACAAACAGTTCAGAATATAGAAGATGAAAATGAACCTACAGCTAGTAATACAATGGCTTAAAACTGAAGATTCTTTTAAATACTTGTAATTGGTTAGGAACTCCTGTTCTCTTTCAAGTGTAAGTATTTTTAGAGAGATCTAGATATAGAGGTAGGGAAGGAGCTAGAAGCTGATATGCTTGTTTTAAGCATCTGATAGCTTGGTTTAGCAGGTCATGGAAAGAGGTCTGAAAGACAAGATCAACACTAACAGCTAATATTAAACACCCAAAATACATACACATACACTTGCCCACTTACTTCCAATTAATGCCCTTAAATCACCCTGAAAGGTCACCCCAAATTCTTTCTTAATCTTGCATTTCTTTTGTAAAGAAAACATTTTGTAAAGAAAACATCTACATTATACTAATTAATATTTTTCCACTTATACCTCTGTAGTGTTAATTTTCCCCGATCCCACTTGTCAAGAAAGACTGCAAGGTTACTTTAAAAATATATTTCGGTAATTAACTTTTCATTAGGACAGTATATTCTTATTGTAAAATGTTTCATGACTTCACAAATCATAAATAGTTCACAATGTTAAGTTGAACTACCTGCAAGAATACGTAGGCTCTCCCACTTTAAAGACGCGGCCACACAGATGGGAAGGTTTGTTTGCTTGCTCAAGCTTTGGAAAACCAAATGCAGGATCTTCACCACAAAGATACCATTCCATTGGTCCCAGCAAAACGTGCTGTGCCAGCATGTCTTCTCTCTTAGGGGCAGGGTTGGGACCCCTGCAGTAAATTTTTGGTACATAATAGGCCAGATGCTGGTACACTTCTTTTTGAAGATCATTTGCTTGCAGCCATTTCTTTTATATTAGAAGAAATGAGAACACAAATTCTTCATTAATAAACACACCAAACATAGTTCTAGCCATTTAGGTTATTTTATTTCTACATGAAATATCTAAAATGTCATTCCAAAACTAGAAAGTCATGCTTCCTTCTAAGTTTTACATCTAAATTATCACAAAAGACAGACATTAGGAAAGGAATAATTTGTTTCCTTGCTCACACATTTTATCCTTTTGACATACAGAAGATTTAAGAGAAAAATTCAGTAAAATTTTCCTCCGAATGACCAGTAAAATGTTGGCAGTGATTTTTAGGATACAGCCTAGACTACGTAGGTCACATTTCTCTGGAGTGCAGACAGATGCTGCCAGCTTGGGACACAGAGGATCAGCGGGAGCCTGGAGTTGGCAAAAAGTACATGGAGAAAAGCAAACACAGCATTAGGCAACAGTCCCTTTCTCATTTCATTTCAACAAATCACCACTGAAAATGAGGGAGTTTTGGTTTCTCCTTCAACCAAAATAACGCATCTGAATTGCTATTTCAAGTGAGATGTTAGATCTATGAATTTCTGCACTAGGTTTGTGAGACAAGGTTTTGGTAGCAAGGGGGCTACAGGCTGGCTTCTATTAAAGCTGCCAGAAGCTTCTCCATGTCCAAGAGAGACAACACCAGATGGCTCCAAGATGGACCCACAGCTGGCCAAGGCTGAGCCCATCAGAGACAACAGTAGAACTTCTAGGATAACAGATTTAATAGGGAAGAGCATATTTAAGGGGACAAAAAGAGCAGCTGGGACATGTGAGTATGAATATTGGTGAATAACAGCTCTGCAGGCCCCAAAATCAGTGCAGAAGGAGGGGCAGGAGGTGCTCCAGACACCAGAGCAGAGATCCCCCTGCAGCCCACGGAGGTCCAGTGGGGAACAGAGATTCCCCTGGCAGCCCATGGGGAATCCCATGCCAGAGCAGCTGGATGTCCAAAGGAGGTTGTGACCCCACGGAAGACCACAGTGGAAGAGGCTGCATGAGGCAGGACCTCCTGGAGAGAGGAGCCCATGCTGGAGCAGGTTTGCTGGCAGGACTGGGGACACCACGGGGGACCCACACTGGGCATCCCGTTCCTGAAGGACTGCACTCCCTGTGAGAGACCCAGGCTGGAGCAGTTCATGAGGAACTGCAGCCCATGGGAAGGACTGACACAGGAAAAGCTCATGGAGGACTGTCCCCATGGGAGGGACCCCACAGACTGGAGCAAAGGAAGCATGTGAGGAGTCCTGCCCCAGGGGAGGAAGGAGCGCAGAGACAACATGAAGAAGTGACCATACCCCCCATTCTGCATCCACCTGTGCTGCTCAGGGGAGGAGGTACGGAAAACACAATTAAACTTGAGCCAAGGAAGAAGAGAAGGATGGGAGGAAGGTGTTTTTAAGATTTGGTTTTGTCTCTCATTACGTTACTCTGACTTGATTGATGGTAAATGAAATACATTTTTCCACTAGTCAAGACTGTTTTGCCAATGGCAATAATTGGTAAGTGATCTTTCCCACTCCTCATCTCTACCAAAAGCCTTTTGTTGTGTTTTCTCCCCTCTCCAGCTGAGGAGGGGAGTGAGAGAGCAGCTTTGGTGGGTATTTGGCACCCAGCCGAGGCCAACTCACTACAATTCTCTTAGTCAATCCATTGTAAAAAACAATGTTAGCCATTTTTAAAAGGCATCAAACCATGGAACTGCCCTAAGCCACTTAAAAACTCACAGTTTCTCCTAGTTTGGCTTCTTCCCCCCTGGTATACATACACAGAATAAAAAAAAATACTCTAGGACAACATTTGTTTTATTTCTGCCTGGGGGATAAAAAATTTAGAAAGGTTTAAACTGTAAGTTAAATCTGCAAGATTTTTATAAGGAACAAACAGGAGCAAGCAGATACTGCAAGTGTCCACTGATTAAATCTTGTGTTACATAAACAGCCTCAGCATGCCATTTCTCATTGTAAATGTGACAACCAGATACCCCCTGGCAACTTTCAAAAAAAGAGTTCAAAATCAACCTAAAACTGTACATGAAAACACAGAATTCATTGTGCCAAAATAAATGGGTTTGGTGATCAAATGTTAGAGCTTGATTTACTCTGAATTATTTATAACTTACTCTAAAGAACTTATGTTTGAGATAACACAGTTGTAGTAAGTTCCTCAGGATACAAACATTCAGAGTCAGCTGAGCATCTGTGCAGACTGGCTGCATTTTTGCCTTTTTTTAATATATTGAAGTAGTTCCATTTATTAGATATGTTTTTCTGAAGTAGAACTTGGTAGTTTAAAAAACCCTCATTTGTCAGGGTGCTTTCTTCATTTCTCTTTTCCTAAGTTTGACTTCTTAGAATAATGACTGAACTGTTAAATCTTTCTATATTCATCTAGCTTTGATGGTCAAAGCCCAATTTTTTCCCAAGGAAGTCCATGGGAAGAGGTTGCCAAAAAGCATTAGCCAAGAATCTAGAAGTCCACAGATTATCTCACCATTCCCACCACGATTCAGAGAATACCACAGGGGGAAAAAAGATTTTAAAAGTAAAGTTTTATAAAAATTTTATTTTTTCCCACCAGCTCATTCATCTTTTCCTCTCCTTTCATCAGTTTTGCCAAATTGCTACTACTGCCAGGAACCGACCCAATCACACTGGCAGTGACTTAATCTTTTCCATTATTTCCATTTAATAAGCTTGTTTTTGCATTATTTTCTATAGCATGTGCTAGTTATTAAACTGCAGGAATTTTTCAGAAAAATAACATCAGTCTTTTAATTTAGCAGTATAATACTAATTTCTATCTAGAAAACACACAGTGCATACTAGCTACACTACAAGCTCAGACAAATACCTAGGCACAGAAAATTCTTGTTCCTCGAGTAAATGGCTTTCCCATCCCAAAAATTCTGGGAGTAGCTGTCTGAGAGTTAGGTGTGGCAATGATCAACATCATCACACCTAAATCTGTTTGTGGAGCCCGTTCTATACACACAACTGTGCATACAGTTTTAGAAATCAGATCCTGGATGAAATAATACCAGAAGGAAATCCAGGCTACTAGGCCAAGGAAACAGATGTGACTCTAAGAGCTGCCAGGAAGTTCTGTTGTGCAAGTAAGACTGTAAATAGAAATATATACATATGTATACATATGTTGCATTGTCTATCTAAATCGCTACCTGGGGAGCACTGAACTACAGAAAAGTTACTCAAAACTTTGGAATTTGCTCTCTCACAAAAGCATTCTGCATTTAGGCAAGATTTCAATTAGTATTTGTCTATCTTCTAACCTGAAATCACATGCAAGAAAAGCTAATATTCTACTCTCCCAAGAGAGGCTTTTTATTAAAAAGGGAAGTGTATTCCTCTTCACTTCCTCCCTCCTCACAGTTACTCTCCTGCAACAACTTTACCTGCCCTGAGGGAAAAAAATGTGCAAAGTATTGATCAAACACCTTACATAAGCAAATACCTAATGGTTCATCAGGGCTTCTATTAAATTCCCATCTAAGTAAGAGACACCAGGAGTACAAAATGCAGAATACTAATAAGCCATAAAATAACTCACTTCTCTGTTTCAAAAGCTAAAAACTATGATTTATGAGTTTTTTAGCTACACAATAAAATAAATATTTGCAATGCAGGCTCATGTTATGTTAAAGAGAACTTATTTTTATTATTTTTGTTCTTTAGAAGTTTATCATTAAGTTGTTGCCAAACAAACTGAAGACTCTGTAGTGCTGCAACTATTGCTTTGGGATGGTATTTGTTTTGTAAATACTGGGCTATCAGCAAAGTAATGCTATCAGGAAAGAAGGCAGAAAAACCACTAGATTTGAATGATAGATTTCAGAATTGGAGCTTGTGCAGGTGATTACAGATAATAAAAATGAGATTTGACTACATTTAAGCTGGCACTGCTACCTACAGCAAATTCCTAAATGCATTCCCCTGGGTGCATGATTGACTTGAGTTTACCTACAGTGTGACCCAAAAAAACCATCTGCTATTAACACAGACAAGGTAATTTGGGCTCAATTTGGACTACTTTATAAATGTTTGATGAAATTATTTGGTTTGCTGTAAAGAAGAAAGACTAATCCTGGATCTAAACTAGCTAGGATACAGCTAACTATGCACATTTGCCCATCTAATCATACCTTTGTCTGCACTGAAGATATACAAGCATAATCTGAGGATAATCTGAATTATAACAGTCTTTTATTTTCATTTGGAAAGCAGCCAATGTAATTCCCACTGAGACACACACAGACAGCTCTTCAAGGTTTTATCCTACCAATATGCACATGAGCAGTCTCAATACTTTTAACACATACATCCAGTTCCTCAAATGCCCAATGGACAAACATTTATGTTAGAAACAAAATTTAGGAGTAAGTCTTTACCCTCGAGACTACATTCCTCTTTCAACTAGTCTTTGTAAAGGCAGGAAAAGTATATAAACAGAAGTAGATTTCTTCATTTATTACACTGATTTTACTAATATTTCCTCTACAAGCATTCTAATAATCCTAAGATTAAATACTGCAAGCTTTTCCAGAACCGCATCTTAACTAGTGGGGAGGAAGGAAGAATCCTGCAATGGCACTTCAACACTGTACAGCGTAATTGGGGTCAGACATCCACCTAAATTAAGGGGGATCTCCTCAGGTCCAGGCGTGACTGCCGGCAGAGAGAGGCGAAGGGGCAGCAGAGGGAAGGTAACTTGAGGAAGCAATTAAGGAAGGGGCGAGATGCCCGGCCGCCCCCGGCGGGGGATGGCCACGTCCAGGCGGCTTCCAGGAGCCACCTGCGCCAGCCGGCACAACAGGAAAAGCTGGCTGATCGCTGCCACGGACTTCGGCTGCTGCAACAGCGACGCTGGCGACGACAGCGCGCCGAGGCCACGGCGGGACACCGCTGCGGGCCGGGAGCCTCGGAGAGAGGCGCCCCGCGGAGCGGCCTCGGGAACGCTCCCCAGGCCGGTGCCCGCCGCGGCCTCCGAGCCCCCGCTCCCTCCCCGCGCCGGGCCCGCCGCCTCACCACGGCGATCTCCTCGGCCGAGCACTCCAGCAGGCTCTTGTCAATGGCCTGCACCTCCGCCTCCAGCTCCGCCGCCATCTTCTCCGTCCTCCTGCCCCCTGCCCCGCGCCGCCGAGGCCGAGGCCGGGACAGCCGGAACGGGGTCCGGGCGGCCGCCCAGCCCGGGGAACACACACTTCCGCCCCGCCTCCCGCACGTCAGCGGCCGCCGCGCCGCGCTCTGGGGGCTGCAGTCCTTTGCCGGCGCCGCCCGGCCGGCGCTCGGCGCTCCGGGCCCTGCGGCGCCCGCCCGGCCGCCCGTACCGCCCCCGGCCGCCTCCGCCGGCCGCCTGCCCTGCGCGCCTCACGGGGTGGCTCAGGCTGGAAGGTACCGCGGCTGCTCCGGCCTCCCTTGAGCAAGCAGGGTCATCCCTGCGCACGGCGCGGGTTTTCTTTCAGACGGTTCTTGAGTATCTCCAGTGAGGGAGACTCCACAACCTCTCTGAGCAATCCGTTCCAGTGCTCAGTCACTGCGCTGTAAAGTTCTTTCTCTAGTTCAGCTGGAAGTTCTGTGCATCAGTTTCTACCCCTTGCCTCTTGTCCTATTGCTCAGCACCACTGAGAAGAGCCCAGCTCCATCCTCTTGACACCCTCCCTTCACATCCTGATAGACATTGACGAGGTCACCTCTCAGTCATCTCTCCTTGAGGCTGAACAGGCCCAGCTCCCTCAGCCTTTCCTCCTAAGAGAGAGATCCCCAGTCTCTCAGTCATCCTCACTGCCCTCCACATCTCTTTTGTACTAAGGAGCCCAGAACCGGACGCAGCACTCCAGATGATGCTTCACCAGAGCTGAATAGTGGGGCAGGATCACCTCCCCTGGCCTGCTGGCAATGCTCTTCCTTATGCACTTCAGGATTTTGTTGGCTGCCTTGGCCCCAAAGGACACTGCTGGCTCATGGACAGCTTGTTGAACACTAGCACCATCAGCTTATTGTTCACCAGTCTCCCCCAGTGCAAAGCGATGTCTGGGACTGGGGTCATTTCCAGTGAGACTGGCAAAGCTGGATGCCCCCCTCAGCTGAAATGCCCTTGTCAGCACTGCCAGTGGGCAGTGAGGGCTTCCTGGAAGCCTCCGACATCCCATGCGGGTGGGAAGAAAATAAACCTGTAAATTATATGAACATGGCAACTACGGCTTTAAGGCAAGTGTTACTAAATAGCAGAAGCCATAAATTCTGTTGCTCAGCTTCCAGGGAACTACCCAAACTGAGGCACAGCTTGCTCACTCAAGTGAGGATGCCGGTCTGCCTCTCAAGAAACAAGTCAACACCACCAAACCCAGCAAACAATCATCCTCCATAACTCCTTTTCAGCACATTCAGGCTCAGCATCTTACGAGGCCTTTCTGAAAACCTGTTGTACCACTGCTGTACCCATGGGCTTGCCTTGCACCTCTGTAATTACAGCTGGGCGCAAACCAAGCAGACGTGTCTGACTGTGCCTGCAGCCAAGGGCACCTGAGTGTGCTGAAGTTTTTAAAACACACCTTCCTTCACTTGCTGGCAAATCCTGCAAGGACATAAGCATCATGCACAAACAAGTACTATTTTGACCTTGCACATCCTATCAGCCTTCATGGCTGAGATAAGGACCCATCCAACAGGACCCTAACCTAGCAAATCCTGCTGAGGAAATCTCTGCTCTGGAGAATTTACACTTCCAAATCTAAACAATGCATGGGAGGGGAATAAACAGGTAGGAAAGGCAGACCAAGTCATAACTGCCTGCAGGTGCCTGCAGCTGAAGGGACCTTGAAATGTTGCCTTTGCCAAACAGTGCTAAGTTATAGCAAAGCTGTGCATTGAGAGTGAGTGCCACTTCACATCTTATATTCCTTAAAACTTGGCAAGCATTCTCATAGTGAGTATGCATAGTTGCTTCTTCCCTTTTTTTATCTCCTTTCCTCTCCCTTCTCCTCATTCTCCCCTCAATTAATAATTTACATATTGAATTTCCCAAGAATAAGCATAAATTCCTTTTGTATGTACCCTTCCTATATGCAGGGTACATATTTTACTGTATTTATTTTTATCTCCTTTGCTATTTCTTAAATAATTGTTCTTAAAGCACAGAAAATAATTATATATTCCTTAGAAGATCAGTAAAGCCCACACTGTTTCTCATTCATGCACTGTGCATGCCTAAGGAATACAGAACATGAATCTTCTTTGGAAAATAGCACAGGGTGAAGGAAAGCTGTATGACTGTATGACTTAATTGTTTCCCTTTCTGGGCTGCATGAAGAAAATGTTAGAAAAATCCTGGAATTTACTAATGTGAAAGGCATCTTATTTTACCTAGTAAAGTGGGCAACACAAACAGAAATTAGCCTGCAAAGACATTATTTCAATATGAACATAACAACTTCCTGCATATCTTTTTTTACAACTTTGGAAAGAATTTTCCATAACATTTAGCCTGTGTCATTTACTTCATAAGCAAAGACACTATTCAAACTCAGGAGTAATAATTAAGGTTGAGGAGACTGCCTTTATCTTCTGCCAAAAAGCCTAACTCTTACCAAGTCTATTATCAGATAGAAACTGAAAAAAAAGAAATCGAGGCAATTTTAATGCTTCAGCAGGGTTAATAGTAAACCTTCATGGCATTTCTCTGCTCTGGTTGAGATGTTTCTGGGTCTCACCATGCTTTCAACACACAAGATAGCCCATAGAATGCTACAGACCATGGTTATGAAAGATGCAGATGTCATCTATACCTCTTTCATCCCCTGACCTGTCTGTTCAAGCACTACTTGCCACTGCCATTAAAAATAAAAAGGGGGGAAAAATAAAGAAACCAAAACCTAAATGGTAGTTTGACTGGGGTTCAATTAACTTAATTGAGGTCCAGCATTTCTAATAAATGCTGGGTCCGTTAGGAACACAATGTAAAAAGGTGCTCTGGTTTAACCCCAGACAGCAACCAAGCAACACACAGCCACTTGCTTACCCCCCAGCCAGGATTGGGGAAAGAATTTGGAGGGTAAAAGGTAGAAAACTTGTGGCTTGAGATAAAGACAATTTAATGGGTAAAGCAAAAGCTGCACTATAAACAAATAAAAACAAGGTATCAATTCACCGCTTCCTAAGGGCAGGCAGCTGTTCAGCCATCTCCAGGAAAGCAGGGCTCAATCACATGTAGCATTTATTTGGAAAGACAAACACCATCACTCAAAAAGTTCCTCCCTGTTCCTGCTGCCCCCTACTTTATACATGGAACATGACATCCTATGGTTTGGAATATCCCTTTGGTCTGTTGAGGTCACCTGTCCCAGCTGTGTCTCCTCCCAATATCCCATGCACCCACAACGTCCTTAGCAGCATGGCTGCGCAAAAAACAGAAAAGACCTTGGCTCTGTGTAACCCCCTCTCAGCAATAACAAAAAACATCTCCATATTATCAACCCTGTGTTCAGCACAAATCCAAAATAGAGCCCCATACTAGAGAACCACTGGGAAGAAAAATAACTCTACCCCATCCTAAAGCAGCACAATAGGCATAATTGAGGAAATATTAATTGTCACAGGGGACACTGATGGTTCCTTTCTTAAATCTGTTTTAGAAGGTACTAATGAAACACCCACTAGAAGACTGTTTCTTGATGCACCAGAACTCACCCATGGTAGCCAAGCTGAAGCCCAGCTGGTTTGAAAGAGAAAGGACCTCCAGTAGGGCACATTCCAGAAGGCTCAGCATACAATAATTCTTGTTATCCTGGCTGAATGCTGCTTGAACGTGATCATCTTCAGGGCCTGTTGCATTTGCAATTAGAAATGGATGAAAGCAACAGGTAAAGGGATGTTGGAGGGAATTTTTAAGCAGCTGGTTTGCTGGTGTGTTCACTGTACCATAGATGCAGTTGATTTGACATCCTTGTATTAATTTGAATGTAAATATAAAAATACTGCATATCTAGACTGCAGGGATAAATGTCTATAAAGAAGACTCAAAAAAACAACATGCTATTTAATGTAGTTTTCTGGAAATCATTCTAAAAAGTGAGCCTTGTGAGAAGAATTCAGAAATGCTTCAATTCTTTGTGAAATGTTTCCTGGTTCAGTTAAATAAACATTTTAAAAGCACTGCCGTGGCTGTTCACTAAAACAATGATGCACTTGCAACTTAATTTGAGCTTTAACAATTAAAGTAAATGATCAGCATTTTGCTGCATGAAGTTGATATTACATACCTATATCTAAAAACATCACTTTGAAAAGACATTTGTATCTCCTAAATCTTCCCTAAGTCAGCAACACTTTCCACCAAAAAAAAGCATGCATCTAAATGTAGAATTCCGGTTTGTATTTTCAGTAACAGTAATTTTGATGAAACTGTTTGCTTAGTAGATACTGAATGACCAAAGTAGTTATTTTTACATAGCAAATACAATTTTAAAAGCCATTATCATTTACATGGTTTCCCTCCCTTCCTCTTTAGTGCCAGATGAGGTAGGTTTGTAGTCATCTCCTTCATAGTCTTCAGATAAATTCAGATGGTAATTCTTTTATTTCTGTATTGCCAATTCCAAAGACAAATTATGCTGACCAAAATAGAATTTTTCCTGTGATAATGTTAATTAAAAGATGAATTGTGAATGAGGTGAACAATGACACCCAGTACTTGGTGGATTGATAAGACACAGTTCACTAAGCAAGACATTGTTCAGAACAAAAGAGCACACGGTAATCTGCAAACACAGGTTATTTTAGGAATTTGGTTCAGAATTAGAGTATTAAAAATACTGTCTGACAACCTGTAGGCGATTCTTTGTTCCTCGGAGGCACTAGTGCTATAATATCAGCCCTTTTAGCAATAAATCCAAATAAGCTTATTTCTTTCCCCCGCTCTGTCTTTGCATGAGCTTAGAATATAAGTGTATAATATTATAAACATGATGTCAAGAAAAATTATTTTTAAAAATATACTGAAAGCAGGCATATTGCATAATAACGGCAAATATAGGAGGCATAATGAAAGCATAAAGATACTGTGGCCATGTTCCCGTCTGGTGAATGCTCTCTGCAAGTCTAGCAAAGGCAGTTACATAACTGATTTTTATTGCATTAGGCAACAGCAATATTGCTAAGCAAACCGATGTGCAGAATTAGAAAGCTTCTTCCACACTGGAAATGAAGAAAAAAGACAGAGGAAGGGCTCTCACTTATATCCAGTAAGAAAGCAGGGCAAGAGGATGTGCATCTTCATTAGTGGATCATGTCAGGGGGGCAACAGGATTTATTTTCATCACGCAGTGCCTTAGAAAAAATACAGTGCCAACTCAGTCCATGATAATTTCACTGCATTCTGCAGCGTAACCTGTCAGCAGTCTAGAGCTCTAGCTGGTAAGTTAAAACATCAACCTCTAAAAGAGATTTAACAGGAGCTAAGATAATAGTATCTAATGAATTGCACAGGGCGAAAAGCTAACATGGGAGCAAAGGGGAAAAAAACTACACATGCAAAAATGTGCCTGATCTCATCTGTTTTCACTGTAAATTCAGAACACTGCTAGTGTGTATTTAGACATAGCAGTTAATACAGGCTGGGGGATGAACAGACCAAGAGCAGCCCTGCCCAGAAGGACTTGGGGGTGCTGGTGGATGAAAAGCTGGACATGACCCAGCCATGTTCACTGGCAGCCCAGAAAGCCAAATGTGTTTTGGGCTACATCAGAAGGAGCCTGGGCAGCCAAAGGCCAAGGAAGGGGATTCTGCCTCTCTGCTCCCCTCTGCTGAGACCCCTCCTGCAGTGCTGTGTCCAGCTCTGGGGCCTCCAGCACAGGAAGCACATGGACCTGTTGGAGGGAGTCCAGAGGAGGCAACCGAGGTGGTTAAAGGGATGGAGCACCTCTCCTGTGAGGAAATGCTGAGAGAATTGGGATTGTTCAGCCTGGAGAAGAGAAGGCTTCAGAGTGCTCTGATTGTGGCCTTCCAGTGCCTGAAAGGATACTACAAGAATGATGGAGAGGGACTTTTTACAAGAGCCTGTAGTGACAGGATGAGGGGGAATGGATTCAAACTAAAGAGAGTAGGTTCAGGTTATGTATTAGGAAGAAATGCTTTATTGTGAGGGTAGTGAGGCACTGGAACAGATTGTCCAGAGAAGTTGTGGATGTCCAATCCCTGGAAATGTTTAAGGCCAGGTTGGATGGAGCTCTAAGGAACCTGGTCTAGAGGAAGGTGTCCCTGCTAACAGCAGGGGGTTTCAAACTAGATGATCTTTAAGGTGTCTTCCAACCCAAACCATTCTATCATTTTAGGAGACAAAGAGCTGGTAACAAGAAAGTCTATGTTTGTGGCTCAGAGGTGGTCAGCCTTAAAACCTAGGAATGTGCAAGAACCACTTAAAATTTGTTCTGTATAGCTAATATCCTTTCCCAGCACTTATTGATGCTAATGAACATACCGGCTTATGTTGCAAGCTTCCCCTTCGCAGGACTTTCTTTCACGTGGTTGACTACTTTTCAAGTTTGAAAAAATTCAAATATTCTTGAGACTTCTGCCACTTGTGTTTGCATGACAAAAAAAGGGGCAGGAGGGAAGGCATACAGAGAGATAGCTAGCCGTATGAAGTGTATGAAGTGCCAATGTTAATGCTGCGTTGCCGTAGGACCAGACCTTTAGAACCCTTGCACTAAGAGCAGTCCCGGTATTTAGCATCCACTGCAGCGCAAGCAAGTGCACTGTCAAAGCTCGGGACCCAAAGCTGCTCCAGCGGGGGGGATGTGGTGAGGTAGGCAGGTTTAGCAGTCCCGCTGAGCCATGCCGCTGCGGTGGCTCCCTGCCGGAGCCTCCG
Organism: Chloebia gouldiae; assembly: GCA_003676055.1. Lineage (NCBI taxonomy): Eukaryota > Metazoa > Chordata > Aves > Passeriformes > Passeridae > Chloebia > Chloebia gouldiae. The sequence goes on along the minus strand of QUSF01000008.1, from coordinate 12,967,081 downwards.
GCGATAGGAGCCCGCTTCTCCTTGCTCTTCCCGCTGCCGGCGCCAGGCGTCGGAGGCGGCGCGGGCACGGCGGAGCAGGAGCGCCCCGCTCCCGCCGCTCCAGCCCGCGCTCCCGGCTCCCGCTCCCTCCAGCCTGCAACCGGAAGGGTGTGGGTGGCTGCTGCGGCTGGAGCAGCCATGAGACTTCACTTTTTTATCCCCCCCCCACCCTCAAAGCAAGCGTTAACTGCTTAGTGGCTGATACTTCGGGAAATTCAAGGCATCTTTGAAATGAGTCAGGTGTTGGAAGAAATGTGCTGTGCAGTACCTGGGGCCCATGAATAGGTGGTAGGAGAGGAGGACAGGGAGAAAGCAGAAGTGCCCAAGGAGTTGCCTGCGGAGACGTATGGCAGGATGAGTGCTGCAGTTATCCTTTGGAAGAAGAAACTGGAGCAACCTCCTGTAGCAAGGTCTCTGCATCAGCACTGCAGAGCAGAGGAGCTTCTGAGTGTCGGAGGCAGCTGGGCATCCGCTGGTGACACTCGGTGACAGTGCTTGTTCTTGGCTGATGAAGACCAGAACTGATACTGGGCCACTGGAGAAAGAAGCCACATTTATGTGTAGTTATGCAGGGGATGCACAAAGGAAATGGGAACATACAGCCCACAAGCAAAAGCAGGGTGGATGAAAGATTTATCTGGGAATATGAAAATGCTTTTAACAAGTGAACTAACTCTTCTTCGTTTCCCCTTCATTCACACAACAGAGCAATTTTAAATTAGAACAGGTTGTAACAGATTTAATTTAGATCACCATGGCGCCTAGTATAACGCTACAGCATATTCTAGTTTATCTTTTTCCCGGATTTTAAAGTTCTAAACAGTTTTTAAATTGTGGATTTGTTATAGAATGTATGACTGCTAGGCAGTCCTAACCAATTAGAAATCTTTTACTGCACCATGATTAATTTTGTTAGATAAAACTACTGAAATACAACTGAAAGTAGAAATAAAAAGCATTTAAGTGCTCTACAGTCATGATTTACTCTTCAGAGATTCATTTAACGCTGTCTCCAGCAGAACAGCTTCATCCATTTTCCAAACATTCATTTGTTTATTTCAAGATTAGTCTCAGTTATAAACAGACATTAAATCACCTCCAAGCCCTAATACATTGTAATGAAGTATTGTAAACCATGTAGTGTGTTGGTTTAAACAATGTAATCAGAAAGCAACAAAACCATTTTCTCCTGGTTCTTGCTGGCTCCCTGACTTCTGTCTGTTCAAAGAGAAGTTCTTTTTAGTCTGTAAATGTCAAGGTCACTCAGAGGTCAAGTTTGTGCTTTTGAGCCGTGGTTCCTTTCAGGTTATTGGCTTTGTTTTATTACTGAAAGGAACCATCCATTTTGGCATATAGAGCAAAGAAGTCATGTAATCCTATTAAATACAAAACCAACATGTAGAAATAATGGTGAGGGTTTGACAATTGCACAAAAGCCCCCTTTTTCTGCCCATAGTTAAGTCTGCAATGAGTAATTAATGGTTCTTCCACGAGCCTGTCTACAGTGGGAAAACTGCCTAACTAGTTTTCAAAACAGTTGCTCAAAAACTGGCCGAGAGCCCCTTTTGGGCAAGCTGGCAGCCTTCTAGTGCCATGCTCAGGAATGGGAGAGGGACAGAAGTACCTACCTGTAGCTTTCCATCTCAGAGCAGAACATGGCACAGAAAGAGACAGGCACAATCCTGATCCTTGGAAACAGAGAGGATTAATTAACAAAGAAGGAGGAAAGCATCTTTAGAGATTTAAGGATAAAAGGAGGTATTTTAAGTTATTAGAAAATAAACTTGATTTGTTGTCCGGAAAGAGAAGACGTCGAAAATGGATGTTAGAGCATGCAAGTTGAAATGTAAGTGGATCATTATGTACTAGGCACAAAAACTAAGACAGAAAAAATTAACAACAGATAATTCACTAATTTCCCTACGAAGAATCTTTATGCATAGTGCAATGTCAGTAGAAGAAAAAATTAGGAAGAGGAAATAAGGTATAATCAGAGTTTAAAATGGAGCAAATAAAGTGTAGAATGATTTAAATAAATCTGTCCTCAAAGTGGTATCTACATAGAGGTAATTGAGGCAAAATGCTGAGGATTTTCCTGGTTAGTTAGTTAGATGGGCTTGCCAACACTAGCTATTCTGCTTGTCACTTCTTTGAGGACAGTCAGCTACAGTGTGTGAAAACAACTGAAGGTTGCAGACCCCAGTTTTCATAAACAACATTCATAACACTATTTTCACATCCCTCAGACAAGCATATAGGTTATCACAACTTTAAAATCTCTGTCTGCTGGCAAGACAAAACATTACCATCCTAAAGTGTATGCAAACATAAGAACTGACTGGATGTATTACTAATAAAGAGAGACGAGCTGATTGAGAGTATAGATAACAATTGCAGATTAGATGAAAAACTGCATGAAGCATAGGCAGGAGCTGCAGAAATCAACCCCAAGACATACAATTGAATATAACAAACATTACAGAAGTGGAAATGGGAAACTGAGAGATCTATATTACCCGGATTGTGAAACAAGACTTACAAAAGGCCAGACAGTAAAAGTTTCTGGCCTATCATATTGCAAGGACAGATAGACAATAAAGATGCTTGGAGTTTAAGTGTGGAACTGGTCCAAGATCTTCAGATAGTCTTCCAATAAGAAGGGAAAAATGCTGGCACACCACAAGGGAAGGACCTCCACTCAGGACTGCTCCTTAAACACAGACTCAAGAGGTTTTTGGCAGACACTTCAGTGAGAACAGCCTCTAATGGTGCAGTCTTAAAACAAGTCTGGAAGAAGTCTCTCTAAACCCTGGGTTTGCTTCTTGAGTTGAGCATAGTTTAAGAAGGCCACAAGTTCAGTATGAGTAATTAGGGCTCAATTTATTTTTTGCACTCCTCTGTTCCCAGAGCATCACTCAAGTAGTGTATGAAAAGTGAAATACACCCACAACTCCTCATCTGGGGATTTCCTCAACTGATAGACAATCAGAGTATAATTAGCTCCTTTGCCCCTGTCTGAGGTGCAGAGGAATTATCAATGCCTCAATCTTCAGCTATTGGTAGCTGCTACATTAGTCAGTCAACTGGCATAAGACTCATCCACGGAGCTGTACTTGTTTTCTCAAGGGTGTTTAGAGGATGTGCTGGCATGATAAGAGGACACATAAGCTGTAAAATATATACCCAGAGAAACACCAATGTTGGTCTTGTTGTGGTTAGAATTTCTGAATAAAGTGAAATGGATTCTGCAGAACAACACATCAACTAAAGCAAAAGTTAATTTGAGAAACCTCTTTTCCTTCCCCATATTTCTTCAAGCTTTTCTAGCAAGCTAGCAATGCTGTAGGTACTGCAGACTTAAAGATAAGTGTTCTGGTCCCTAGGTTATCCAGTCATTATTGGTGGGTTCCCAGGGAGTTCTCAGATATGGGAGGACCAGCTCATATTACCCATGTCTAGAAGAAAACTTTGGAGACTTTTATAGGAAAATTCCACACTTTTGTGACCCAAAAGAAGGTCTCTTCTTTTTCACCTCTGAAAAAAATCTCATGCCTAATTTGCACCACTACCTCTTTTCTCAACAAAATAGACTCAAAAGTCCAAGAACTTTAGTCTCACAGACCTAAGCTTGCAACAGGAGCACTACAGGAGATTGTTTTTAGGATCCCCTGTTTAATTTCCCAACTTCCATACCAATTTGGAGATTCACAGGCCATTTGATGATGATGGAGACGGTTTCTTCTCTAGAAGCAAAATTGGTCCATCTGAAAGACTTCACGTGTTTACATATGCCTGGATTTGTCATGTGCTGCCCTTCAGCTGCTGTTGGCAAAACTCTCTCACCTATGGAGCAAATTGGTTTTCCTCTACTATTAATTTTGTTAACCTGCTTTATAGGGGTTCCTTGCAGTTCCCTGTCTCACTGCAGATGTACAGTAACTTCACTGCATTTTCTGCTTTCTGTTTTTCTGTGCAGCTCTCACCTCCTCAAGTGTTTTGGGGCCACCAAATGAAAACAGTGACACAGAAATGTAAAGGAGCTTGTCTTCTACTCTAAGTGCATTCCCATCACTGTAGAATTTTGAAACAGTACAGCTTATTTCTATCTGATGATGTAAAGTGAACTACATCACTATAAACAGAATATACTGTATAAATATTGGATATACAGTATGAGTCCAGCCATGTGAGTTAATAGCATTTTTAAATCTTGACAGCTGTATTCCTACAGTTTAAATGCATATCTGCCCACTGTTTCATATATAAGAAACAAATAAATACGACACAATGAGACTTTGAAGCAACTGGTATATATGACTATAAAAGACTTGTATAAAAATTCAGATTACAGTTCTGAATGGGAAAGTTCAGAGCAGAAGATGTGGATGGCTGTTTTAAACTCCTTCAATAAAACCTACATAGGGTACATTCAATTTTGAATTAAATCAACAAAATAATTTGCTTCTCTGCTGAGGAATATGAAATAGAAAACAGAAATGGCTGAAAGTAGGGTGATGGGATGACAGGGACAGTTCTGATGACAGGTGACTGTGCTCTTCCATACAATATGCAGTGTGCTATTGTCAATATTGCGTCCACTTTAAGACAATATTGCGTCCACTCATAAGATTTACTTGAACAACACTGGTCAGTCTTCAAGACATAACAAGGTGCAAAGACCTAGGAGAATATTTTTCATAGTTTACCTCTGCAGCTACATTCCTGGATGATGCTGGACCACCTCTGTTCCCTGCTTTAACCATCTGTAAAATGGAGACTGTATTACTGGCCCCTGATTGTATTCCCAACTCAGATCCATAGTCAATGGTTTTAAAGTGCAGAATAGCTCAAACAACACCATCAACTTAAAATCTAGAAAATATTTTAAAAAATATTTTCACTCATGTTAGTTTTATAAACATACATCAGTTTTATGTTTATGCATTCATAATTTATAAACGCATGTAATATAATTTATGTAATGTGTATATATTAAACAAATTTGTAAATGTACAAATACATATGTCAGTGTATTGTATAAAATAAAACATTTCCTCTTTTCTGGCATGTGAAAAAGCCACGCAAACTGGAGCATTGCTCACTAAGACAAGATCCTGCAAGATGGCCCATGTCACTGTGTCTCTTGTACACACATGTATATGCCCAAAGATTATTGCTGACAGCATGATAGTATAAGCAACTCTTCCAAGAGGAATGGGAACTGGCACAAACCAAACGAAGCAAGAATGTCTAGTTCTTTCTCCTCTCTAGGGCTCACATACAGTTGCAAAACACTAATAGTGTTACTGAAAAATAAAGTCTTTAAAGCATCACTATTTCTTACTTGCCTATCCATAATTTCTTTACCAAAATATTCCTAAACACTTTACATGGTTTAATTTGCTTCAGGGCATCCGTGTGAAGTGGCATTGTATCTGCTGTGTGCCCAGCTGCAGGGAGATGCAGAAGGGTCAAAGCCATGTCCCACCAAGAGCTGCCAGGAGGATACCTCGTCCAGCAGCACCTGGCTTCACCAGCACTGGGCCAGAGCCCCAGGGGCTCAGCAACTACTGCAGGTTGTGCTGAAGGAGCAGCTCAATGGCTCAGTGACTGACTTAGAGATGGGCAACTCTAAGCTTTGCTAAAGTGTTCCTGAGGTTGACAATAAAAACCTAGTACTTGTGGATTTCCAGAGCTGACTGCAGTGCAAACAGCTGTGCAGCTTCAGTTTTCCTTTTGTTTTTGTCCGCTACCTGGACTGACCTTAGAGAGTATCTTATCTGTCAGATGAGATAGCAGCTGTGGCTTTGAGACAATTAGAGGCAATTTAAAGTCGTGTAGCTGTAAATCCCATTTTTGAGCACACAGTCCTTCTTCCTTTTCTATTGCTTGTCTGGCTGACTCAGTGAAGCTATCTATGGGAAAAATGACAGGACATTTCTGCCAGCACTGGGAGGTGATCTGGCTCAGCAGGGAAGTAGTGTCAGTGTTGAGTGTAAACAGGAGGCAAACCCATGTAGCTGGAGTCAGTAACTTGCATAACGGATAGCAGGACCTTAGCCATCACAATTCACTTTTGTTTTAGCATTCATGGGAAGAGTCACAGCATCATTCAGGTTGTAAAAGATCATTGATTCCAACCATTAACCTAATCCACCACTCTCCCTTAGCACCAAATCTTGCACATATTTTAAATTCCAGGGATGGTAACTCCACCACTTCCATGAACAACATGTTCCAATGCTTGACTACACTTTCCATAAAGAAATTTCTCCTAATACTCATTCTAAACCTCTCTTGGTGCAACTTGAGGCCATTTCTTCTAGTTCCATTGCTTGTTAATTGAGTAAAGAGACCATTCCCCCACCCTGCTACAGCCTCCTTTCCACTAGTTTTGGGCAGCAGTGAGGTCGCCCTTGAGACTCCTTTTCTCCAGGCTAAACGACCCCAGTTCCCTCAGTTACTGCTCATAACACTTGTGCTCCAGACCCCTCACCAGCTCTGTTGCCCTTCTCTGGACATGGTCCAGCGCCTCAATTTTTTTCTTGTAGTGAGGGGCCCTGTGAGCAGGGCTTTCACCAGCAGTCTGAATGAAAGCAGCATGCTTTCATCCTCTCCCTTCCTTGGCACATTTCCTGCACTATTCCTTATGTTCTGCAATCAGCAAACCAATCTGGCTGAAAGAAAAAAAACTTAAAACTCTTACTTCCAGGATTAGTTTTCAAATGGCAGCAGCATGGTCTGAGATCATATTAGGCTGCCAGTGAAATACATTACTTTGCCTGATATGTGGAATCAAAGCAGCCACTTCACTGGACAAGAGGCAACTTGGACCAGCAAGGCTGGGTTGTTGCTCTTCTGACACAGGCCTGCTCCTCACCTGGGTGGTGGAAGTGGACAAAGGGAAGTACATGGTAGTTGGCAGTAGCTGGGGTTCTGATGGATTTCTACTAAAAATTATTCAGCTCAATTTCAACCCTTGGCCATTTTTTCTAACTTGCAATGGATGCAGTCAGAGGTGACACTGAAGCTATTTTATCCTAGAAGCTCTCCATGTCCTAAGCCTCCTGGTGACAGGACCTAGGAGGGAGAAACACCACACCCCAACTTACATGAAAGGCAAGAGAACCAAGGAAAGAGCAGGGTTGTTAACATTACCTTGAAACAAAGCAGAGGTAATGTTTCCAGGAATTATGCATTTGTTGTTCTCGGAGCAAGCCCATTGTCAATAATAATGTATTTTTGTGTGTGCTCAGGTTGTGGGAAGCTGTGTCTACTTCTCTTTTGATGCACAGGGAATGTTATCATAGAAAACACGCATTTGGCTTTTTAAAACTATCCTACCAGTGTCACTCCTGTAGGACTCCAGTGTGTTTTATACTTCTAAAATGAAAGAGACAAAAAACTGACTAAATCCAAGAGATTAGCATGATACTAACCTGATTTAGAAAGGAAAGAACCAGCAACTTCATGCTGGAAAACCCACAAATAGAAAAGAAAAATCAAGGTCAAGCATTTACCCACCAAATAATTACACCAAAACAACAGGTACCAAAGGGCAGATTTGTCATCTCTTGAAACTTCCATAATGGCTTTTATTTTTTCTGGAAAATAAGGCCATAATCTCAATTACAAATATAAAGTCCACATTATGTCGAATGTCACATTCTGAAACTGAACTTGCTTTTAAATTTAAATCCATCAGTACAATTTATGGCTCAAAAGCTCCCCCTTGAAACAAATCTAAGCCTGTCATTAGTCTTGTTCAATGAACTAAGATAATCACGATCTGATTTTTTTTTTTTTTTTTAAGGGTAACATCCAGAATACAAAATTCCACCTGGGAACAGGCATCTAAAAGCAAGAAACTGAAACACCTGTATTTTGGCTGCTGTAACTTTGACCAGTAAGATACTTGCATAAATGTGATTTTTTTAACGTTCTGAAGTGGTTTTATTTTAATGACTCCAGTTGTTGAACAAAGATATGTTGCCTCCTCCCACAACTACAGTATGTTTTCTTCAGCATTGTCTTTCTTGGAAAGCCTACAAATTCAAGGCAAAGCCTTCTAATAAAAACTAAGGCATTTGGGAAAATAATGACACAGCAATTCTGTGCCAGAAAGGAATGAACCAGGAGGATGATCAGAGACCTCTGCACTTCTAAACTTCTGTAATGCTTTCATTTCTGAAACAGCCCTGCTTAGAAAAAAATTTAAATGCATTAATTGCTAACAAGACTCTGACAGAGTGATGGCAGTTACTGTAAGACATTTGCTGCTTTTGTGTTGTTCCTAAGCACTGGGGGGGTTTCGGAGGCAGCTGAGCCATCGTGCCAACTTCCTGCAGGGCTCCCCTGGCCCTCCTCATGTCACAGCCCCCAGCTCACCCTGTGCTCCCAAAATGGCAGGAACTGAGCCCAGAGTGGGAACGGTGTTCTGGCTTGGCGAGCTGAGCCAGCTCGGCGGGCAGGGAAGAGAGGACAAGGTCTCCCTCTTCTGACAGCAGCAAGCGGGCGGCTGGGCCGGCCGGGACCTCACCTTTGCTTGAAGGCTCCCAGCCCACCAACTCGCCAGGTATCCCTGCCAAATCCTTGTTGAACAACATCATGACAAGCCCACAGAATTATTCTGAGGTTGAATACTGTAAATCACAGTCTGATTATTTTATTCAAAAGTGGGAAGCTTGATACTCAAATCCTTAAAAGATTAGAAGAAGGACCAGGAAAACTGAGAACACAAATTAAGGTTTTGTGCTTTTGATGGGAGACCAACTCATAACTGGCAGGATAAACACAAAGAATGCAGTCTGGCTATAGCCAGCCCACACAATTTTATGGAAATGTTGTCCAGAGCTAAGAGTTTTGTGTAGCTAAACTTGTTATGGCAGAGTAAGATGGGTCCAATTTGTAGCATGTCAGAAGGCTTCTTGATAATCACAGAATATTCTGGGTTGGAAGGGACCCACAAGGATAATCAAGTCCAACTCTTAAGTGAACGGCCCATACTAGAGGCAAAGACACAATGTTGGCCTTACTAGCACCATGCTCTAACAAACTGAGCAAATGATTCTTTGTTCAAATTTAAATTAGACATTTGCTTCTATTTTGGGTTACACCAAAAACCCTTGTGTTTCAGGTAAATCAAATAACACCTAGCTGATTCAACAGAGATTTGCTTGCATTGATTAAATGGGCAAGTAGAGCTGCTGAGACAAACCTAGAAAGATTGTTAAATTCCATTGCTTATTTTCAGAGGTCATATTGGAAATCACAAGTAATATGGGCTATTCTGGGTTCCAGACTAGATACAAAAAACAAACAGAGGCAAAGCACATGTTGAGCTGTGGTTTTAATTCTATTTTCATCATAGTTTATATGACTTAGGACTCCAGCAAGCAAACAAGTCAACCATTGAATCTAAAACTCAGCATAGATTTTTCATAGCTCAGCACAGAGAACTTAAAATATCTGAATGGTATTCTTCAGTTAAGTAAAAACAAAATTAGAAAATCAGTAGCTGATGAAGAAGAAAACAAGCCTTTCTCACATTTGTGTATAGTTCAAAGAAATTTAATAGCCAAGGGGTGATATCATGCTTTTTCACTCTTGCTCTAATCTACACTGTAAATCAAGACAATTTTGTAAAAGGTTAAATTATTAAGAACAGTGGGCCGATGGAAGTGTCATGCAGCCAGGAAACCAGGATGACCATAAAAAGAAAATGAGGCTGCTGGTAACCATTATAATGTAAGGCTGAATCACAAATGCTAACACCAAAGACCTTTTTTTGTTCCAGTTATAACCCTTGAGAGTTTTGTCTGTTGGGGTTTTTTCCCTCTTTGAAGGCAGAAGTAGGCCTATAACCATCCTCGTTTCAGTTTCTTTCTTCCCAGCGATGGTTTCTTACAGTCTGTCATTGTCTGTGAGCTTAAACAGAACACTGCATAAGCTGTACGCATCACATATCTGTCCCCAAGATGTAAAATCCTTCCCTGCGAGGGAACATTTTGGTGCAATGTAATGCAAATGCCGAGCCCAAGGGAAGAAGGACCGATGAGGTATTTAATCAAAAATGTTTCTGTAGACTTAAAAAAAAAATCATTTAGGACGACCAATGGCAAAGATCAGTGACCACAGGAGCAAGTTCCTACATTGCTCGCTGTATTAGAGAATTAACTTCTAAATTAACCCAAAGCGGAGGAGCCGCCCTGGAGCCGGAGGCGGCCACGGCAGGCGGGCAGCCCTTCCCCGCTCAGGGCAGGAGAGCTCCCGGGTGAGCGAGAGCTCCCGGGTGAGCGAGAGCCCGCCTTCACCGCGGCCACTTTCCCCCTCCGGCGGCCCGGGGCTGGGGGAGGCCGGCCCACAGCGCCCGCAGCCCCCGGCCCCGACACGGCTGCCCCGCACCGCATGACACCCCGGCGCCGGGGGAGCACCCCCTGCATCCCAGCCCCTCGGCGGCGGGACCCCTCGGCTCCAGGGCTGCCGCGGTGTCGTCCCCCGGCGCCGCCGCCCGGGCGGGAGCGGGAGCGGGAGCGGTGCCCGGCCCCAGCGCCCTGCGGCATGCGGCGGCATCCCGCGGCAGCCCCTCGCCCGCACCCCGCCGGCCCGGCGGGAGCCGCTGACAGGTCGCCGCCAGCGGCCCCGGCACCTGCGCTGCGCTCACCGCCCTGAGAGGAGGGGCTGCCGGCCAGACCGCGGCGCGGCGGAGCGGGAGGGAGGGAGAGGG